>VXAA01004834.1:21164-90630 GCA_013399115.1 Anseranas semipalmata
TTTCTTTCTTCCTTCCTTTCTTTCTTTCTTTCTTTCTTTCTTTCTTTCTTTCTTTCTTTCTTTCTTTCTTTCTTTCTTTCTTTCTTTCTTTCTTTCCTTCCCCCCCCTTTTTCTTTCCTATTAAACTGTCTCTATCTCAATCCATGAGTTTTATTTTTTTTCCCAGTTCTCTCCCCCATCCCACTGGGTGGAAAGCGGTTAGGGGGGCAGTGAGCAAACAACTGTGTGGTGCTTAGCTGCCTGCCAGGTTAAACTGCAACATCAGCTCAAATTGCCATTTGTTTACTGTGTTCAGACACAGGATTTTGTGATGGAAAGTAGATCAAAAAGAAACAGGAAAATATTTTGCAAAGTTTTTTTAACAAAAATACTGTGCTAAGACTTGAACATTTTTTCATGACTGCTACAATAGATGAAAATATGCACGAGCTAAGACTAGAATTAATGTACTTATAATTAAGCTGCTCTCAAAGTCATTAGATATTTTAAGCTGTTGAGCCATTTTTCTAGCCCATTAACTTTATTCAGGCATAATTACATTTTTTAACATGTTATTCCAGATAACGCCTTGATTGTGATCTTACATATGCCATAGTGCAATGAACATACTGCACAAAGCTGTATCTTTGTTCTGGCTCTCTTTTATGGTCCCATATATCTGATTTCTTTCTTTCTTCCTTTCTTTCTTTCTTTCTTTCTTTCTTTCTTTCTTTCTTTCTTTCTTTCTTTCTTTTTTTGAGGGGGAGTGGGCAAGGGGAGGGGAGATGCTTTGAGGTGGTGGTATGTTTTTGTTTTGTTTGATATTTGCATTTTTCTCAGGAGTTTTTACATTCTTCATCAGGGCTGCGATTGCTTCTCTCATTGTTGCTCCTTTTCCTTTCACAACTACTGTAATTACACCCTAGCTCTTGTTTCACAGTTGGCATCCTATTTGCCATAGATGATGGTATTACATGGAGCCATTCCAGAATAAGGAGAATCTCTATTTTACTAAGTTTGTGGAATTGTTGTGGAATTTAAAGCTTCGTTTACTACTTGGCTTCTGGTGGCCTGAAAAGTATTAACCAAGAAGAAAGAAATTGGCCAAGTACTTCTCCCTGCACAGAGGTAACCCTCAAACCTTCACCCAGGGATGTCCTTGTTTGATGGATGGAGATTTTTTGGTGAATTTGAAATATGTGCTTCACGTTTTAAGGAAAAGGAACTGTTTGCCTATTAGGAAGTTGTTAGGAAATCTCTGTCTGTGAACAGGAGTCTCTAAGGAAAGTTAAGCTGCTATGTTTGGAGAGTTCAGGGAGAGAAAGATTCAGGAACAGTTTCATTAATTCCCTTTATCTTTGTGAATATTTTTGCTTAGGACAGAGGAGCATTCCCTGTCCTGGTATCGATGCTACGCTCTGTTACATAGGCATCTCCCCATTAGTTAACAAGGCATATCAAATCAAGCAGAGAGTCTGCATTAGATCCAGTGGCATGCTTAGGAGTTTAAAATGAGGCAGTTTATCCCCGCAGAGGAATTCACAGCACGGCCAGCCAGTATGGTCCCCCCCCCATGGTGGGGGAAGTTCAGCACAGGCTGCTGGGATCCCCAAAGGCTGGTTCTCAGAGCTTGAAGCTGCTTAGAGATAGGTGCTAGGCAAAGTAAGGACAGTGATATTTAACAACCGTTTCTCTTTCCAGCCCTTAGGCATCTTAGCAAGGGCTTCAGAAAACTGTCTGCTACCGTTGTCCTGGAGTCCCTTTTGAGTTAGGTCTAAGGAGTCTAATATAGGGTTTGTGAAAATGGTATAGAATAGTATTTTCATCCCTATCAAGTAACAGTGTTTGCCCTAAGCATGAGAGAACTGTGTTAATTCCCTTTGTAATATTCAAGGGCTTTATCTCTCTCCACACCATATAATGCTGACAGTGAAAAAATACAAAAATAGGTGTGGGAACACAGACCAAGGCTGTCCTAACCAAAGGTCATGCTATTGATTGACCCAGTGAATCTTGGATTATATTTGGCCTGTCCTTACCAGATGGCATGTAATCCTAGTCCATCCAACCTTGTCATTGTCAACTTTACAACATGAGACACTCCTGCAATTAGTGGATCATGTAGATTCGGATCTCCAGAGACTGAGGGAGGAATTTTGTTCACATTTTTTCTTATCTTCCAGGCTAATATTCAGTGAATATCACCCCTCTATTGTTTCACCTCAATGAAGTGTGAATCTGACAGTTTCAGTTGGTGTCTTTTAGGTGTGATCTGAAAATGTCCACTAAAATGAGCTCTGAGAGTGGAAGTGTTCCCCTGCAGAGGTTTTGAGCTCTAATCAGGGTTAGGTCTTCTTAGTCCAAACCACCTTTCTACTCACATGCCGCCTCCTAATGTGAATTAAAGTAAAGTTGGGAAGCACCTCATGAATTCAGGTGCTTCATGCATTACAGAGAGATAAGAGAAGGCTTTGTGGGGGTTAGAAGTGGAAATGGATGCACTTCCATTCCCACTTATCACTTTGGTGGATTTTCTTATTTATGACTAAAGTGAAACAGATCATCTCAGCTATAAACGTTGCGTAAAGAGATGCAACTCGCTGTTGGAAAGGGGGTAAGCTACAGTATTTAATTAATGGGTTTAATCACTGCATCTAATTGTGTTTAATTAATTACTGTGTTTAATTAAGATAACATTGTCTATGAATATGCTATTTTGGTCTGGATGGAAAACCATCTCTCCACTACCAATCTCCCAGGGACAATCTGCCATTACACACTGAACTGCCATATTCTTTGGATATGACATCCTTCCTCCCATGTGAAGCAAAGAGGCATTCTTGGAGGGTGAGCTCGAGCTTTAACTACAGTTATTTAAGGCTTGTGCTGCTTTACACCTTTGTCTCTCTCTCTCTTGTTTGTGGATTATAACTTTACTCAGCTATGATAATTTCACTGCTGGACTTCAAAGGTAGCCACATACCTCTCCCAGAAGTAGGGAGTCAGGATTAAGTACTTGAGAGCAAGGCATTGTACACATGAAAGGTACTGTACAAATTTCCGTCACTTCAGAGATGCATAATATTTTGCATTTCTTTTTGATCTTTCTCATTTTCTGTTCTGTGGTGCTGTGCCTGGAAATACAAGTAATATTTTCTGAAGAGTCTTTTTCTTTCATATCAGCATTGAATGGGTCCATGCGGCAGACCACCAAAATGACATTTATAGAGATTCCAATACTGGGTTTATGGCCCATGACCTGGGTTTGCATGGGAATGTGTAGGGAGTGTCTGAGGATGTAGTTTGCCAGGATGGATCCACATTTCCACTGTGTAGCATGGAAAGGGACAAGCCTGGCTTACATTTATTCATACTGTCTGTTAGAAGTGGTCCCTGGAGTAAACCAAATCCAAAAGAGTCCTGGATCTTCATCTCAGAGGACATTAATAGTTTTACTTCAAAGGAGTGTTAGGAAGTAAATACATGCAATAGCGACAATCGGGGGTCCAAGAAATGGGGGCTAACCAGAGAGCTTAGTTAACCGCCAGTAGATGTACCCTGAAATTATCTAAGGCTTCTGCTAATCATGACAGCTGGTACTAGATGGTGATTTCAGTTTCTCATTTCCATAGTTGTGGCTCCCCAAGCAGCCGCCCTGCAAATGGTCCAGCTGCATGACAATCAAGATAGTGGCTCATTGTCAGCTTGAGGGTTTGGATACTCTGTTTAGGGAACCTTGATTTCTTAAGACTTGCTTGTTTTGTTTGTCTCCCAGATGATTTCTTTTGACATCATTTGTGTTTTTCCTTGAAAATATGTGGTTTGTTTTTTAGGGATGGCTGTTGTAGGTGTTCACCTTATTAGAACTGTCTATCCAAATGAAGTACCTACTATGTGCGTAAACTGAACTACCCGTACAGCACCTCTGCTAGGTAAAATATACAAATATTTGCAACTTTAATAATTCCAGCATCTATGGAAGTATGCTACCTTTACAGTTACAAGACTCATCTCCCCTTTTGAATCTCCAGGAACACCATGAGACTCATCTGTATATGGAGCTTGGGCAAAGATGGAAACATACGTCTCTGTGCTTTTTGTAATAAATGAATAAGCTGTCTTTTGACTGAATTTTCTGTAAGACTGAATTATGCATCCTTCAGCTGATAGGCTTCTGAAGGCACGTATATTATTTTCCCCTTTTGTTCTTGGCAAACAAAGATTATGTCCAAGTGGCAAGAGGTTATTAGTTTCCAGAGGAAATGATCTTTTTCTGGTATTTCACAAAGGTTTAAAGACTGCCATATGTTTTCAGAAGTTTCTCAGGTGAAGAACAGCTGACTGAAGGAAGTTGGCAGTTGTTATTTCATGCAATTCTTTAGTTCTTCTACAGTAGATTCTCTTACTTGGTTATTTGTTGTAAAGTCTGGGATACAGATGAGTAAATAATGTGAAGAAATGGAATGCACAAAACCCGAATTTCTCTCAAGGGGAGAATACACCCAGAAGAATCATATGCTTTGAACAGAACAGGTATAAAGAATGCTAAAAATACTATGGTTCATTTGTTCATTACAGCTGGCTTGTCTTTGAACAAAGCAAAAAGAAAAAAATTGCAATTATTTAGTCTAATAACTTGGGCTAATGAAATCGGTCTTTCACTTATTTTTACAATGACTTGCAGTTTTCACTTACAACCCTGTAAGTATAAAGTCACTGTTTCAGTTCATGGTATTGTTTATAGTGTTTTGTTTCTTTCCTAAATATCTAAAGTATTTCTTATATTGAATTCTTACGGCAATAAATGAGCAGTGCCAGTGGTATTACGCTTCTCAGCTTTTCTTGTCTGATTTGCATCCCAAACAAATGCAAAACTTCTTCCTGAAAGCAAATTGCAGGAACACAGTGCATAAAACATTCATTAAGAGTCACAGTAGTGGCAGGAACCAAATTAGAACAAGAACATTGCCATTACTATGCATGTCCAAACTTGATAGGCAACAAGAATAAACACAAACACAAATACAGTTTCAGTGAATGTCTTTACTTGCAGAGAAATAGCTAAAACACAGAAACCACATTTTATTCCCTTGTATTTACAGTTGGGAGAGAACAGTCATTGTCTCTCGGCCTTTAAAGTCAATTGTGCTTTAAGGTGAACCACCACTGATACCGATTGCAACATAAGGTCAGAGATATAGTTGAGGCTATTTCCCTTGTAAGTGGATAGGAAGGATAAGAAGTGGCTTCCAGGGCACAATCATTCGCTGACTGGTAAAGGTGAGGGAGACAGAGGGCAGGCAAAGAACATAACCATCCAGTCAGTACCAGCACAGAGGGATTAAATACTTCCAGATGTGTATTTGGAGCTTGTGTCTTGTGCTTCTTCTCAAATTAACTGAATTTTCAGCTGAAGGCTTTGTTCTCCACCATTGCCATGCAAAGGCATATATATCTAAGGATCTGGTCAATTAGCTTTCAAGGAGGGTGAAGCAGAAATTTTCATTCATTTTTGATGCGGAAATTATGTATGGATTCCATTAAAATTTCCTTTTCTGTTATTTACATTCTTTTGTGCGTAGGAACTTGCATCCAGTCTTCCTGTGGTGGTTACACACTGATGGCTAGCTCAAGTACCCCACACCGCTTTCTCACTCCCCCTCCTCAAAGGAACTGAGGGAGAAAATAAAATGAAAAAGGGCTCAAGGGTTGAGATAAGGACAGGGAGATCACTCACCAGCTACCATCATGGGCAAAACAGACTCAGTGGAGGGAGATTAATATAATTTATTGTATATTGCTATCAGACTAGAACAGTGAGAAACTACAAGCAAACTAAAAACACCTTCCCCTACCCACCCTCTCCTACCTCCTCCCCAGAAGCAGCACAGGGGCATGGAGATTGGGGGCTGCGGTCAGTCCCTAACGCTGCGTCTCCGCCGCTCCTTCACGGTCTCTCTCTGCCCCTGCTCCACGTGGGGTCCCTCCCACGGGATGCCGTCCTTCCCAAACTGATCCTGCGTGGGCTTCCCACAGGCTGCAGCTCTTCCAGAACTGCTCCCATATGGGTCCGTACCACGGGGCCCATCCCTCAGGACCAAACTGCTCCAACATGGCTCCACCACGGGCGGCAGCTCCCGCCAGGCCTCCTGCTCCTGCGGGGGCTCCTCTCCACGGGCTGCAGCTCCGGCCCGGGGCCTGCTCCTGCGGGGGCTCCCATGGGCCGCAGCCTCCTTCAGGCCACATCCACCTGCTCCATGGGGGCTCCTCCATGGCTGCAGCGTGGAGATCTGCTCCGTGTGGTACCCATGGGCTGCAGGGGGANCTGGGCTCTGGCCAGCGGCGGGTCCATTTTGGAGCCGGCTGGAATTGGCTCTGATCTGAGATGGGGCAGCTGCTGGGATCTGCTCACAGAGGCCACCCCTGCGGCTGTCCCACCCCCATGCTGCTAAAACTTTGCCACAGAAGCTCAATACATTGTCCTGTTCCTTGCAGCACTGTGCACCTGCCTTCCTGCTGGGAGGGTTCAACTCCTTTTAGATATGCAGCAACTGCTGGAAATCATCAGTCTGGTTTGAGAATCCCCCACCAGTAACTTTATGTGGTATGTGTTGTGTGTCAAGAGCTATGTATTTTGTATTTGTTAGACAAAATAAATGAGTACGGTTATAATTTCTCTTATGTGCTGTTACTAAATAAGACTGATAGGTTTTTGTTTGGATTTCTCACCCTCCCCCAGGTTCAGCCACTTGGAATCAGCCAAGAATTACGGTTTAATTTATTTTAAGTAGAGATGTTCTGTTTTCAATTATTTTCTGTTACCTCTCAGAGGACTGTTCTATCTGGGTATTTATTTTTCAGCTGAAGATTATGGTTACCACCTTTGGATCGTTTATTAGCTGATGACGGTTCTTGCTGACTTGGTGGAGAGATTGCCATGGAAAACTAATATACTAGCCTTCCTACTATATTAGGGACTTGAAGTTGTTTCTAACAGCAGTAAGGGAGAGAAGTTTTTTTTCCCTTCACATTTTAGCAGAGATCAAAACTGAATCATTTGTTTACTCCTGAAATTGAAAGCAACATCTCATAAAGTAAGTTAAAGTGGAAAAAAAAAAAAAAACAACCTGCTGTACTTTGTTTTCCATTCTTGCTCTAAAAAACAAGACGAAATCCAATCTTCATTCACATATCAGCTATGTAAGGAATGTTATCTGAATATATCTAACTGACATTTTGTCTGTCACCTTTCATTATTGGAGATACTAGTTATATTTTGTAAAGCCAGTCTAACTACTTAATGATTATTAAATTATTGCATCAGCCTGGTGAATATATGATTGCTTATTTGTTAAATTATGTGATGAAGGAAACATAGTAGAGTACTTGAGCCACTTTGAGATGAAAATAAGATGAGAAGATAATTCCCATCATTTTGGCAAATTTACATAATGTGTTTTTGTTGTTGTTGTTTTCTGGACCTTATGTACTTTATGATTACAGCAGACTACCATATATAATGAATTATTGCTTCCAGGAAGGGTACCCATTAGTCTGTTTATCAGTATGACATATATTGGGATATCCCTTTATCTTTTAGCAGTCCTATTTGTATTGTTCTTAAATGACATTTCAGATGAAAGCTTTAGAGCAAGCTGTGCCTTGTAGGAGCTACAGGAGAGACCCTTCACTTTTTATTCCGTTCCACCCTGTTCTATTTTTGCCATTTCCTCTCTGTACGAGTGTGTGAATGTGTGTGTGTTTTATTCAAAAAAGAAAAAAAAAAAAAAACCAACAAAGAAAGAGACCATTGGCTTTTAAAAAAGACCATTTTTGTTTTCTTGTTTTTGACCATACTTTCTACATATTTCTTCTAATAACTGTTAGGTTATTATGAGTGGATAACTTTTACGTAATTAGACCTTTGGATTCCATTTGATGGAGCTATGTGTTCTGTCTTTTCATTGCCAGAATTTCAGTGGCAGGACTGTCACCAATGACTAGCATAGATTTTTCAATACAGCCCTGCCAGCCCGAGTGGTCTCAAATTCAGAGTTACAAGAGGAGCTGCCTAACAGATATTGAGTGTTATAAATAGACTGTCAAGGAATTCCTCATTTTTTTCATCCTTCAGAAATGCAAGCATACATAATAACTGTAAAGCTTTCTCTGTAGGGCTTACTTCATTTAGAGTTGGCAGTCACACAATCTGATGTTCACATCATGCAGGGGTAGAATTTGCAGATTAGAGTGATTTGTTGATACTAAAACCATTTGTAAATACAAATATAATAGCATATGTATATAAATATGTCTACTTTGGGGGTACCATCTGCCCATGTACATGCTAGTTGGCATTTTGGGAAAAGCTGAGTAATCTTTTTTTTTGAATTAAAATAACGTCTATCTTTATGTTCATACCCCAGCTCAACAGGCATCCTCCGGGTGATTCTGAAGTTAGTGAATATATGCAGTCTCTGTCTCCTTCATAACACATTAATCTTTTAGATATAATTTAATGAAAGGCAATTGCTTGCTTGCTGTTTCTCTCTATAGAATCCCTCAAGGATGTTAATCCACAGTGTGATAATGAGCAAATATTTTTTAATGTCTGGTATTAGTGTTCCACAGGGTGATACCGCAAGAGGTGATTTCCAAGTAGGATATTTCTGCTGAGGAACCAAAATAGACAGAATAGTAGAATTCACGGAATAGCTATGTTAAAATGGTTTCAGTTTTTTTTTTTTTTTTTTTTGTTCTGAGCTAGAACTATGAGCTGTCCAATTTTGCACTTGCTTTTGAAGAGCAAAGCTGACTTAGTACTATATCACTTTGTGATATAGAATGGCTGTGAATGACTGCAGTGGAAGCAGAGAGCACTTATTACTAGATTAGATAAAGATAAAAAATACTGATTCACTACCAGCACAGACTAGATCATATCATGGTACTGTTCAACCTTCCACCAGAAAGAATTACAGGCAATCAGGAGGGTTGGAGGATCTTACAATGTCAAATGAACATGTCTTCTCTAAGCCACTCTTCCAGCATGAGTAACTCACTGACAAAACTGACTGAATGCCAATTTTATGCCAGGTTTCTTGTAGTTGGAACAGGAAATGTGTATCTAAATCCCTAAAGTAGCTTCTACTCTTGGAGAAATTGTATTGTAGTCCATTAAGTCTATGATGAAGGAGAAAAAAAAAAAGAATGAAAAGATGAAAAGAGTGTTTTAAATAGCAACCTATCGCTCCCCGTAACAAGTGTACTTGGGTTGCTAGTTATATTTTAGCAACTGCCCATGCTGTTTAAGTGCAGCCTGTTCTGACAGCTACGATAACAAATTGTTCCAATGAGACACGGAGCTAATAAAATCCCATTTCCAACACACTTTGTCCCCAATGCCTACAGTACCTTCAGCTCATGCCCCAAATCCTAGGGCATGCTCATCAGACAACAGGGGACACAGCGTTATTTTATCTGTGTGCACAGGGCTCAGGTAGCTAAGGAGCTGTAGCTTCTAGTGGTTCAGGAAACCTGTGAAAACTTTGTACCTTTGAGATTTGTTCTCCCTTTTTTACATTTGATTGAAGCTGGCCTGTTAGTTCATAAATCAGTGGGGAAGGAGATGACATGCAGACAGACAGAAGAATAGCTGATTTCTTTGGAAATCAGACTAAAATTAGCCCCATAAAAGTCTCACACATTCTATGTCTCAGTAATGCCCTACTCCTCATCCATAATTTTGAAGTAGAGAGACTGAGTTCTCAAATCTGTTTTGTCCCACATTTGTTTGTCATTATAACACAGATATGAACTCTGTTCTCCTCATTCTGGTTCCAGCTTAATCAAAGTTCTGACCTTATATAGATTGTTTATCCACAAATTCAGAAACTTCATTAAGGTGATTAAGTATGTGCTTGTATTAAGTGGATGAGTAGCCCTGCTGACTCCAGTTGTACATACTTAAGGACCTTGATGAGGAAGTTTCTGAATATGTGGATAAAGATCTGGTGCTTTCCTGAACTGAAAGAAGAGATGAGCTGAGAAATATAAAGAATAAAAACAAAGCAAAAACAAACAAACAAACAAAACATCTGGGTGTACTGAAAAGAGGAGTTTTGCAGTGAAGGCTGCAGGGAATAATTAGCTGCTAGTTAGCTCGTTAGCTGATCTCAGATGGACACTGAGGGCTTTGCCAAAATGTGGTGGCAAGTTAAAATCAGCTGGCTGAAACTGCTAGTGCCCCTCAACAGCCACCCTGCTCCTCTAAGGGAATCTGATCCACCTGTAAAGCAGCTCATGCACAAACTTTTCATCCATGTATACAAAATGAATCTAAATCAAAGATAGATGCAGCAACAGGAACATCAGATGATTCAAAACTATGAATTTTATTTTCTGTCTTATAACTGAGGATTGCCACTCATAGTCTAGGACAGATTGTACTTTCACTTCTAAACATATAATCCGATTGCCTTTAGATTAAGTGCCTTGCAAATCTCACTGTCTTCAGTGGGGCTTCCTTTTAGAAACTAACAGCAACGTTAATCTCAGAGGAATGATTCACAGAGCAAAATACTACTCAGCATGAACAAGGTTGTGTGTTAAGGGAAAGCTGGTCCTACAGGGGAGTTAAACCTAGCTCCTTCCGTGATTAACCATCTGCCTCCCAGCTGCTGCTCTGATTCCTTTCAATACACTCCAAATGCAAACAAAGGCACAAAAATACCCGGACCCCAAACCAGCCCACTGCTTTCAAAGTTGTTTTTCAAACACAAAAACAGGCACAAATCTTAAACAGAGATATTCCTGCTACTATTTGCCTCAGTATCTCTCAATCCTTGTTCTGTTAGTTAGGTAACTTGTGGACCTTGTCAGTGCAGCACTTTCACATCTACAATTAGAGGGAAAAAAAGGGACTTAAGTAAAGGAAACATAAAATAGTACTCCATTTCAGGTTCCCACTCCCATTTTCTCTTCAAGTTGTAAGATATACTAACAGAAAACTTTATGGAAATTTTTAGGTAAAAGATTCTAGAAGTGTTTCTTGGAAATCATTTCAGGGTTAAACTGAAGCATGGAAGAGAAGCTAGATGCAGACAGAAATGTGGCCATTACTGGAGGCTAAGAAGTAGGAAGCAAAGAAAAGCATTTTGTGAGGCCTCACAGCAGCAGAGGTGGGTTCTCACAAGGAGCTCTGCTGTTCATCATATTTATAAATGACCTGGAAAAGGAGATGAAATGAGGTGAAAGAATTTGTGTATGCTACCAAATTATTCAGGCTTAAAAAAAAAAAAANGAGTTCTGGAAAGATGTCATGACAATTTTGAATGGATTATGTAAAGTGTATTAAATTATCAATGACCTGAAGAAGCAGAAAAAAAAAATGATTACTTTGTGTTTCTTTTAACATGAGAATTGGGGAGCATCAAGTGAAGTGGTTGGAAGGCAGGTTTTCAATAAACAGGTAGCTTTACTTTCCCTTATATGCCATGCAATTTAATTTTTAAACTCTTTGTCACAGGGGCTATGGAGACTAAAAATATAAATGGTTCAAAAAGCACTTAGCCATGCTTCTAAACACTGCAAAAAATCCATCAAGAGCTATTGTACATCAAAATAAATATAGAAACATATCTAGCTGTAGCAAAGACGGTAGCGGGTCAACAGAAAACACACCAAAATCCAAAAAAAGTTGAAGTCTAAAAGAGAGAAGAAACCTATTTTTAGGAGGAGGGAGTGAGTTTGGTATTCTTTTTACAGATTATTCTTGTTTCTTCATGGTCTTTTGACAGTGCCAGCTCCAAACTCAACTACCATTACTGGTAAAGCCTCTGTGTTTTATATTTCATTTTCTCTCAGTTGTTCCACTGTTCTGAACAGGAAGGTGTTGGCCTGCTGTTGGGACCTGGTGGTGTCCCCTTAAGGCCTGTGTTGGGCTTAATTTCTTGGCAACTTCATAACTGAAATAGCTCTAGCAAATGCCTTTAGGTGGTGAGAGGTGAATCTTGTTACCGTTAGCCTCAATGTGATGGTTTTGCAACTGACAGCCAAACCAGAGGAGCCACAGCAAGGAGGCATCTTATCCCTCCTGTATGTAGATTACCGTGTCTGCATTGTTCAACGCACAAACTGCTTGTTTTGAGTACAGAATTTGCTATGCTGGATGAAGCTTCTTGAACTCCGTGTTTATTAATATTTTTGTGTTTGAAGGACAAAAGTTTTTCTTTAATTCACAAAATACTAAAATATTATAGTAAATATTCCAGCCTCAGCTCCAAGTACTTTGTATCAAAGGTGCCAACAATTTTGAAATGGTCCTGCCCTTCAGTATGGTCTGCAAAGGAAGCACTGTTCAAGTCAGCATTCACAGCAACTTCCTTAACATAATTTAGCCAGATGAGGGGCCTTATTTGTGCAAGGATATATTGTGTGCCCACCTCTCTAAAGAAGATGGTATTCCCTTTTGTAGGGAGCATCACACACATTCTGTTAAATGCGCTAGCAAACAGTTTTGGAAAATGTCACTGTCACAGGCTTTCTAAGTCTATAGAAACTTCTTTGCTCACAAAGTTGCTTCTCCCAGTTCTGATAAGACAGCAAACATCAGACAAAGTAGCATCCCAGTACTCTGGTGACTGTGTTCTGCACCTTTTGTGCTTATGACACTTGTTAGGGAACACTGATTTGTTATTCTTCTATCTTGTCTGCTGGGTTTCCCTCTCTGGACTTCAGAGTCCACCAGCAAGAAGCAGTGTAGCCTCCTTAGTCACTTCCTTGCTCATCTGGAGAATAGGAGAGACCTGAAATCAAGTCACTTTTCTGTTTAAGGGGAGTTCCCTAGACCCCACCTACTAGGGGGAGTCCCTGGACTATTCCAGGGACTTCCAGTATGTTGGCTGACATTCTTCCGTTTTTCCCTGTTGTTAGTTCAACATTTCTTGTGAGTGGGGAAAGAGAAACTTAATACCATAGATGTAAACTTCCATTTCCAAAAGTTCCAATAGGGAAGTTAGGGTCAAGTCAGTTCCAGCATTTGTTCAGGCTTTGTTACTCAGGGAATATGGTTTTGGTCTAAAGAACAGAGAATAACTTTGTCAGCCTACCACTGGAGAACGTTAACTTGGATCTTTCTGTTCAGCAAGGCAGATGAACCCATGTCTCCCACATCTTTGTGGAAGAACAGCCCTGCAGCAACTGCTGAGCAGAAGCTTCCTTCCAGAAAGCTTTTGATAAAAGGATTGTTTATCTTAGGTTCTAAGGAAAAGAAGTGTGGGTACTCTTAGACCTTCAGAGAAAACTAAGTGAAGGGAAAGACTTTTTTTTTTTTTTTTTTATATACTAGAGAAAACTGCCTAGTCTCAGAAGGGCAGGACTGAAAATGCATGTCTTCTCTGCAGGATCTCTCATTGTCTGACCTCAGTGGTTCTCCACTCACTATTACTTGATTTTTCAGTCATTCTGTGACAGGTCCCTTGCTGTATCCTGAGAGGTCCTCTTGAAATGTGGTTCCTATTACACTGGCAAAAATTTCTTTGTGAACTCAGGCCTGTTTTTTCTCTCAACTGAAAGACTTTGACACACTGAGGATAAATATTTTCTCCTATCCAGTAGTTCTAGATGGACCAGAACAGAATGTAGACATTAGAGACCTATGACAGAATTATTACAAAATCCAGGAGCGTTTTGAAATTTATGAGATAATTGTTATTTGAAATTCTTCCATATTAATGTGCTTGTGAGGTCATAGTGTCAGAAAGATCAAAATATAGATTTTATTACTCATGTACAGGTGAAATGTTTGTTTTATATATATTACTTGCATACGACACAGAAAAACAACAATAAAAAGCAAAACAAGAGAGGCTCTTAGAGACTTACCTTTGACTAAAATAGGTATTTTTAGATATGGATATGGATTAAGAGGCTTAGCTGAGTTCAGTGGAGAAACTGTGTTAGAAGTTCCTGCTGACTTGCGGAAGGTGGTTAGAGACAGGCTGCTCCCCATTTCCTTCTCAAGAAGCTTTTTTGTTGTGTATGTAGTTATCCAGTTTATCATATGACTTTTGTAACCTCTTTTGAAGCCTGGAGTTGTTGATTTTGATGGGCTGCTGCTCTTACGATGCTGTATGCTCTGTGTTTAATCACTGTGGTAAGCAGTTTTATCATTTAGCTGAATTGCTCTCTTAGCTTTAAAAAAATTGATTAGAGTGATTACCAGTGCTACTGGTATGCAGTGACAGAGCACTCTTTTTTAGACTTTAAAGCTGAAGGCAACTTCCCCTCAGATACCTGGATTTTTCTTTAACCTTTTCCTGAAAAAATATGCAATGTGCGTATGTATCACATCCTGGGGCCCCACTCTGCATTTAATATGAGACCTAGATTTCAAAACTTCCAAAAGCTTCCTCTCAATTGTTAGCCCTTTTTACAGGTAATTCTCATCTTTCCAGTATATTTGATCACCCGTGACATTCTGCCATTGATAAAGTATGTGTACTGCTGCTTTCTTGAATTTCCAGTGCAGGGAGAGCTAGGGGAGTGCAACTTGGAGAGATGAGGGAACGCAGCAAACCCCACATGCTGTGGGGTCTAGCGATGTGATGCCAAGTGACGAACCAGATCAAACACTGCAAGAGTAGAAAGTGTGAGATGCAACCAAGATGATGCTTTCAGAACATCCTTGAGAGTATGGTGACTTGCTGAAAGAACTTGTAACTACAATGGGAAGGTGAAATTCATTCACTCATTCGCTATTAATTATTCACTGAGTTCTCATCTCCACTTAATAGGAAATTGCACTAAGCCTAGTGACCTTTGGAACAATTTCATTAATGCCTAACTGCTTTGCAAAATGGTTTCAAACCTGATTTACTGAAGTAATATTCTCCGTTCTTGTTTAGAGATAGTCTCAGAGGTCTGTTTTTAATAAAGGGTTATGGAGCTCTTGGAGATAAAACCAGAACGTGCAGTATGTGAAGAACTTTAAAAGGGACATTATTTAGAGTAATTGTGTCATGTAGTTGTGTTTATAGGATGTTGTCAATCAACTGCAGTGGTTTTCACTAGACCTTCACTTGTGATCTTCCTTGGGAAGGATGAAAACCTGTCACCCATCAGTAGAGATATTCCACAAAACTGGAAGCTTCTCTTCGAGGGGTATGTGCAGTCACAGTGGGTGCATTGCCATGGTTTACTTTCCAGATGTTATCTACTAAATATGTTTTGAAATAAATGTGCCCCAAAAATTCAAACACAGAAGATCACAAATTAATCTGGTACTTAACAAAACAGTAACAAAGTATAAAGGTTCATTTTGTCATTTCTATTATCCAACTGTAAAGTTAAATTGACAACAATTAAATTAAGACTGTTTGCAGGAACCAGCAAAATCCCAGACTGGTGGATCATACCTAACTCAGGCCTGTCTGCTCTATATTATTCCAGTTCTGTGCTGCTGTAAGGTGATTAAAATTAGCAGGGGTAGATCGTTTTTAGTCAAAGTATCACAGTAAATGTATGAATGAGGCTCCGAACTGATTTCCAGGAGTAAAATTTCTGTACTGATACATATTTTTTCTGAAACTGTACTGGCTAAGTCTGCTTAACAATGACACTAAAGCTCAGCTAGAGACCTTGCAGCCTGAGTAATATCAACGTGTTTGTGAGACATGAAATACTTAACAAATGAGCCCACAGTACCACTGGGTACTGAAGATAAAAAGGTAAATAGTTCTCTAGTTATTATTAGAGCTTTTGTTTATGTAGGTGATGTTTTGCCACCATGTTGTCCAGTTACCATGGCAACACTGTCCAACTGTGAGAGCAGTATAAGGTATTGTTACTCTGGCGAACACAAAATCTGGTCAGCTTAGCCATGGCGGCTGGCACACTGGGGCACTCCATTGAATAGCACAGCCTGAATATCCCTCCAGGGATTAGTGACCATAGTCGCACAAACTAGCAGTTCTTGCTTTCACTTGTAATTACACCACATCTCTTATGAAACTGGAATTATCCCCAGGATGTTTTCTTCCTGATAGAAAAGTTTCACTGCAGGAATAGAGAGGAAAAATACTTTCTTAAAAAGTCATAACTGTCCTGAGCTTTTTCCACTGCAAATTCTTGTTTGAATACTCAAACAGTGAATGTCTAGCCAAGAATTAAAAAGATATTAAAAACACGATAGCAGTGGTCTGGCTACTTATGAAAGAGAGAGGGTTATTTCCTTAACTTCAGTAATGAAGCTGATTCAAATGCCCAGGTTCTGCTGGCAGAAGAGCACTGACAGTATCCTTCCAAACAAATATTCTCCTTTGACTCAGTATCTTATGAATGATGTTGATATTTAGGAACTTTTTGTTCTTCCTGGAAAAACCTGTATCAGCCTGATTATACTCAAATGGACACCCGAAAAAACATGTTTTGCTCTCACCATTGCTGTGAGTGAACTTACCTCAAAGGCAGAGCAAAAAACCTGACATCTTTTAAGTGGCTACTCCTACAGGAACAGTACCAGCTCCAGATGTCTATGTACCAGGAATGTCACATTTTCATAGCTGGAGAGGAGTGCTTCTGAAGCCTTGGAGACGTTCAGAATGCATTCCCTTTTTAAAGGCAGTGGTGCTTCACATCACTCAAGCACAGAAATATAAAGCTGGAGAAAATTTCAAGAGGTCATCTAGTACCTTTTGTATTGAAAGAGGGTCAAAAACACATCAACTGTAATAAAAGTTCATTTGATCAGCTGTTTTTTTTTTAAAAAAAAGAAACCATCAAGAGGGAATTCTACAGAGTAAGCAAATTTTACTAAAGCTTTAGTCTTTTAGTGTTTGTTTTGTTTTTTCCCCAAAACTAAGCATTTAGTTTTGATCAGATTCTTGGGCACCACAGTATAAGAAAGATATGGAACTGTTGGGAGGTGTCCAAAGGAGGGCTACTAAGATGGTGAAGGGCCTAGAGAGCAAGACATATGAGGAGTGGCTGAAGTCTCTTGGTTTGTTCAGCCCAGAGAAGAGGAGACTGAGGGGAGGCCTCATCGTGGTCTACAGCTTCCTCATGAGGGTAGCGGAGGGGCAGGCGCTGATCTGTGCTCTCTGGTGACCAGTGATAGGACCCGAGGGAATGGTGTCAAGCAGTGACAGGGGAGGTTCAGGATGGATGTTAGGAAAAGGTTCTTCACTGAGAGGGTGGTCGGGCACTGGAACAGGCTCCCCAGGGCAGTGGTCACGGCACCGAGCCTGACAGAGTTCAAGAAGCGTTTGGACTATGCTCTCAGACACATGGTCTTATTTTGGGTTGCCCTTTAGGGACCCAGGAGTTGGACCTGATGATCCTTGTGGGTCCCTTCCAACTCGGGATATTCTATGATTCTATGATTCTATCCTGTCTTCATGCTTCCTGAACCTGTTTTCACTCTTTTCTGAAGAACTCTCTGCAGCTTGTCTGCATTTCTCATAGAGGATGGCACACTTATAAGTAGACATAAGCCCTGAATGACGTTCATGTGTTTTTCTGCAAAGCTGTTGAACAGCCATTGCACAGCTACACAGTTAAGATGTTTAACAAGCTGCATCTTGTTGAATTTGGATGCTATTGACCGTACCTCCAATTTATCCAGACCATTTGAACTATGATCCAGTCCTCCAGAATGGTTGCAGTTCTTCTGAAAGCTGATGTCATTTTTCTGAATTGTCTATCAAAAGAAGGATTAGCTTATACAAGAAGTTCCTAAATTGCATTTAGTCAAGTCATCCTCTTCTCACAGAATGGAAGCAAAGAGCAGCTAACATCCCAAATAAGTGAAAAGCTCAGAGGTACTTTGGTAGGCTACTGTTGAATCCATTGGGCTGAGATTCTTGATCCTGCATAATTTGGGCACTCATATCATACAACCATGTGATTTTTGTTTTTTAGCAAGCAGATTTTACTTGTCATAAATACGAAACTACAGAATAAATGTCTACGCTTTATGAAGTACCTACACACACCCACGAAGATGGGATGCTGAGACTAGCATGTAATAAGGATTTACATAATAAATAATGCATTAGTGGTTAGTCTATCAACAGTTATATATTAAATAGAAATTTCTAAAGTCAGTAGGAGGCTTTTTAAAAGCAAAGTTTTGAAAGAAGTGGAGAGACAAGCAAAATAAAATTGACCTGAAACAAGGTTACCTGATTTCAAAGATATAATCCCCAGGAGCACAACAGAAGTTCTGTTATTCTTGTAAAATAAGACTGATTTTAAGTGAAAAATTGGCCAAGTCTCAAGAAATTTGTGATTTGTTAGTATTTACATTATACTAGGAAGGATTGCCATGTCATCCTGTAAACATTTGCAAACATAAATCAACTTAAATTTTTTTGTTTGCTTGGTTTTTTCAGGAAAGCTTTGCTACTTCCAGCCCACATTCCCTACAGCCAAAGAAATCAATTCATTTTTCTATATTGAGTATTGTTTTCTTTTATAACGCTGTAATAGTGGGTACTACATTTTTGTCAGAATTATTCCTTAAGAATCTTTTCTTCATACAGCTTTATGACAGAAATAAATGTTTACTAAAATAAACACATGGTGATTGCACCCTATTCAACAGGGAGAGCTACTACAGGGCTCTTATTTGGTAAATGTGTTATCCAACAGGATGAATAAGTGTTTGATGTAGGTGATTGACTCCCTAAAGGTGGAAGAAGATTCAGAGCAGAATATTCTGTGCAGAATCTTAAATCTCATAGATTTTCTGTTTATGACATATAGATGATGTGTACAGGATTGGCCATAAAATATGATATGCACAGGTCTTGGAAAATCTTTCTGAATAGTTTAAGCTCTAGAATTACAGCTTTCTTTTTCCCGTTTTCAGTGCTGTACTGTAGTTAGCAACTCACATGTGTAGATAAGAACAGCCATACGTGGTCACTTTAGGGTTCTAGCTCTGTATCCCATTTCTAGCAGTAGCCAAGTGCAGATACTCAGAAAAGGGTACAAAATCAGGAAAGTTTATAGTATTTCATCTTCTATGCATTCTTCTGTCCTCTGTATGTCTTCTGCACAAGGATGTCTTGAGCTAAAGATGGTATCTTTGTGTTTAATGGCTTTGATGCATTTTCCTTCCATAATATTTCTTGTTGCTTTTTAAACTTTATGTAACCTTTTAGTATCTACAACATCTTGTGCCAATGAATTCCATCATTTTACCATGTTTCGGGAGACAAATATCACCTTCAGTTTGTTTTGGAACTGTCAACTGCTAGTTTAATTTAAAACCTCCCTATATATGCGTGTAAGATCTATATGTGGGACAGCAATCAGATAAACAATCAGCAAACCGTCACTCCAGCTGCTCTTAGAAAATACTTTGAAACCTTGCTGAATCCCATTGATAGCTGAGTGCTTGAAGATGCTGTTTAAAAAGGGCATCTTGATTCTGTCAACATATATAAAAGAGCCTTTGCATACCACTTAGAGAAAAAATGAGTCATGATACAAAAGCAGCATAGCTCTGGTTCTTCCTGAAACAGAGCTAAGAGGCAGCACGGGCAACTAACTACTGAAAATAACAGAATTCAGACAACCTAGAATTACAAGGGTTTAGGGAAGTATCTTCTTGTGAATGTTGCTGAGATTTTTTTATCTAAATGGCTGCCCCTCTAATTGCAGTTTAAGTGAATATGTTACATATTTAAGCTACATGGCTAATAAATCCAACTTCCTTATGTTTTCCTGCTTCAGGTATGGTAATATCCAGGAGAGAGGTGATATGGGCAGATGTGGGGAGAAATGTCTTCAGCTCCCTCACTATGATTCTCCATTAGATACCTCTGAGTATCTTTGGGATTGGAGTTACAAGTTGGCAAGAAATCTTGCACTGACAAGAAGCCTTAAGAGATTTCATCAAGAACCCTATTATTCAACCCATGTCCCCATTCCTGTGGTCTTGGTTATCCCTGGCTCTGTGGGCTGCAAGCCTGTTCTGTTTTCAGCTGTGATACAGATAATTTTCTTCCTAGTGGCTGGTATGGTGCTGTGTTTTGGATTTAGGAGAAAAATAATGTTGATAACACATCAATGTTTTAGTTGTTGTTGAATGGTGCTTACACAGAGTAAAGGACTTTTCGACTCATACTGCCCTGCCAGTGAGGAGGCTGGGGGTGCACAAGAAGCTGGGAGGGGACAGAACCAGGACAGCTGACCCAAACTGGCCAAAGGGATATTCCATGCCCTATGGCTTCATGCTGAACAATAAATCTGGGGGAGTTGGCTGGGGGGGCTGCCATTGCTTGGGGTTGGCTGGACATAGGTCAGCTGGTGGTGAGCAATTTTTGCATTGTGCATCACTTGTTTTGTTTATTCTATTATAATTATTGTTATTATTATTATCGTTGTTGTTATTATTATTATTATCATTCCTTCTTTTTCTGTCCTATTAAACTGTCTTTATCTCAACCTACGAGTTTTACTGTTTATCCAGTTCTCTCCCCTGTTCCATGGAGTGAGCAAATGGCTGTGTGGTGCTTAGCTGCCTGTCGGGTTAAACTACAAGTCCCAACAGCACTTCTTACATGGGTTGCTTGCAATTTAATTCCAGTTCAATGCCTTGCACTGACAGACACAGATAACAGTTTCCCCAGACAGTGACTTGGTTGGTCTTTCCCATACCTTAAGGGATATCTGGTCCTACACAAAATACTTTTGAGTGTGGGGAGCATGTTGATTAAACCTATTCTGAAACTGATGGTATGGTGGAAGATTCAAGGACCAGGAACATTTAGGCTGGGCATAGACTGATTAAGTTGCAGCTCTGCAGAGAAGGACCTGGCTATCCTGGTGGACAGCAAGTTGAACATGAGTTATCAGTGCACTCTTGTGATAACTGCACACAGGGCTATACCAAGAAAAGCAGAGCCAACAGATTTTTAAAAAATGATTATTCCCTCCAGTTCCTCACTGGTAAGGCCCGTTCTGTGCACCTCAGGACGAGGTAGACATCAGCAAACTGGACAGAGTCTAGCTGAAGGCTGCTGTGGTGGCTGGGGAGAGGCTGAGAGAGCTGTGTTCATTCAGCCTGGAAAAGGGGAGGCTAAAGGGGAGCATTGTATCTGGAGCTAAACTCTCAAAAACACACAGCAGAAGGATGCAAAGCAATGATGACAGGTTGCAGCAAAGGAAATCCTGGCTAGGCGTAATTTAAAAAAAAAAAAAAAAGAAAAAAAAAAAGACATCAGAGTAGCTAAATACAGGAACAAATGCCCAGAAGGGCTGTGGAATCACCATCCTTGGAGATTTTCAAAACTCAGCTGGACCTAGCCTGATCTAGCTTTGAAGCTGGCTCTGCTTTGAACAGGGGCTTGAACTAAAAGACTTCCAGAGGTCCCTTCTAATATTAATTTTCCTATGTTTCTATGAATAAAACTTCTTTAAAGTCACAATTTCTTCTTGTCATTGTGTGGCCTGCAGTGAGGTTGCTCTATTAATATTTAAACAAATTAAATAGAAGGGGGATAGTCTCTATTCTTAACATTCAAGAATCCCACTGCAGTTAAGGTGAGTTGAGGGAAAATCTCAGGATACTCTAAGTAAGGAATCTCAGCCACAATATGGAAGACTTCTCCATATAAAATATGAGAAAACACTTCTTTACTGTGAGGGTGACAGAGTACTGGAACAGGCTGCCCAGAGAGGCTGTGGAGTCTCCTTTGGAGATATTCAAAATCCACCTGGATGCGATCCTGTGCAACATGCTCTAGGTGACCCTGCTTGGCAGGGGGGTTAGAACAGATGATATCCAGAGGTCCCTTCCAACCTCAGCCATTCTGTGATTCTGTGATTTCAAGAAGTTCAGCTTTTTTTTTTTTTTTTTTTGGCAACCATTTTGAAGCATTTTTTTTTAATACAAAAGTAATAGAAAAAGGCATTTGTAAGCAGTGCCTCTTCACTACTGCATTCCACTATGTGAAGCAACACAGTAGTCTATTGTAAAAATGACATCTGTGTTGTCAAAGAGATGTTGGGAGTGTGACATAACTCCTCAAATGTAGAAAGCTCAAAGAAAAACTCTTGTCTTCTTGTTCCCAGTGCAGGTTAAAAGTATTATTAATTGTACAGGCATGAATGCCTCTAAAACTGTTGAGCAGTCTCTGGCAGGCCTGCTAGCTTGGCAACATACTGAGTTCCTCATGTCATTAACGTAAAGGATTTAAAACAGGATTTTTGTCTGGGAAATGTCCAGGCAAATATAGTGCATGAGTCTGTCAGGTGTATTACAATGGCAGTAGCACACACCTTTCAAATTAAGATATATTTTCTTTCCATTTCAAAGCTTGCAATTTCAGCTTGGCATCAGAGCCAAAATATTTCTTTCTTGCCTTTCTTATTCTCTCCAGAAATGCTTTCTCCCAAATTTCTCTTTTGCAGTATGATTGAGAAATGGAGCTGGAAACTGCTAAATTATTCTGCTGCTCATGGTGGAAAAACCAGCTCTATCTTTCCCTTCTGTAGGAGCTTTACTGTGCTCACGTAGAACATGCATTATTAAAAAGTTATTTGTCAGTAAAGCCAATAGAAATGAGTTGAATTCTCATGAGGACTGTACCTGTTAAGCAATAAAGGGCTTTCCTTGTCTGGTCTTTTTACACAGTAGCATCACACACTGAAACTAGTGAAAAGCACTACTCGCTCTTTTTTTAACATATGAGAGTGCTGTCTGTCAGGGGTAACTGTGTACTTCATGCAAGTAGAGACTCAGATCTACCCTTAGATAAAGTTCATTTATGAGCAAGGCACTCTGGAGCTTGTTATACAATGAGACCAGACGCTTCAAAGAGTATTGCTTCTGAAAATCAGTGTACTGACCCACATCTAAACCTCCGCAGTCTTTGGAGTGGCTGTTCAAGCTTCCTTTTTCACTTTGAACTCACATTTTCACTGAAGAATCACGGCTCATGTGAAAGAGCAAGCTTTTCTTTCAACTCAGATATTCCCTTTTCAGAGTACAGCTGAAAGAGCATGTATCCTATCTGACTGCCACAAAAAAACACTGCCATGACAACATTTCTGCACAGTGACCTTCCCTTCTCCCACCAAGCATGCACATTTCAGTGAATATCTGAATGTTCTTAAAGTACGCTCTTAGCTGGTATTTAAGTCATGAATGGAGGTGGCTTGTCCCCTGAAACAGTTAGCAAGAGATGGCAGACAATAACTGAAAAATACTGAAAGTTTGTTGGGTGCACTGATCCAAAAATTCCACAGAACCAGAAAAGTCAGAGAGAAAGTCTTGTATGAATTTTGTGAAGAAAGCTTCAGCTGTAGTTAACACTTAATTGTAGGAAACTTCATGTGAGGTTTTTATTTCCCTCAGTATAACAGGCTAAAACAGTTAATGAAGCAATAGATGCAGTCATAGATTTTGCAGAACATTTTGTGTAGCATATTTGTGGATTTAATTTTTTATGTATGAAAACAATGACAGTGGTAATACTCTTCATATTTGCTATGTATCTGTAGTATTTGGTATATTAAAAGATAATTTCTTGCAGGCACACATATTTAGGTATGTAACTAACATCTTCATCAAATACAAATATTAAATCTGTAACATTTTACAAAGTCTAATTTCATAAAACTCAGCTCAGGTTTAGCTTGGAGTTTGACTTAAGCTGATGATTTAGTGTTAACATGTTTAACTTAGCATATATTTATGTTTTGTATGCTTATAAAAAAGGAGAAAATGATTGTAAATGATCAAGAAGCACTTTGCTTGATATTTCATCAACCCTGGTCATGTTCACCAAGAAAGGCAACACAAGCAGGAAATTATTACTTTTAATCTTTCTTTGACAGCTTATATATCAAAATACTGACATTTAGGACTGTGACTGATCACTTGCTTAGCATAAGCTCAGTTGATTCCAGTGCTAAATCTGGGTGAATATTTATACCGATCAAAGAGCAATTATTCTGATCAATTTAACTTTCCTAGATGTCAGCTTATCACTATGTCCCAATAAAATGTGGCCTGTGAAGTAATGTTCATCAGAAACATATCATAGCATTTTTTATAGCTGACTCTTCTAAGCTTCAGCTGCCTAATAGTACTCAATAACAAGAAGTGTCAAAATCTGTATCTGGTATATAGATGGGTTTATAGATTCTGTAGCATTCACCACAGGCACGTTTATCAGTGGTTCACCAGAGTTACCTTCTCTGAATGCAGTGTAGCTGCAGTGTGAATGAAAGCCAGATTGGCTTCTTGATCTGACAAAGAGCAGAAAATATTAAGATTTTAACTTGGTGAACAAAAAGCCATCCCCTCCCACCAAACAGTGGTTCATTGTACTGTGCATAGTTTAAATCTAATTTAAAATCAAATTGTCTTTCACCAGTGTGAACCTCTGACAACATTCTTCTTTTCCTAACTCTTCTTCCTCTTTTTTTCTCCTCTGCAGACTAAAAATCTCACATTCTGATTTCTGGCAGTAAAGGTGTTGAGTGTCTCTCTAGCATTCCAGTTCTGCACACTGTTGCAGAGCATTTAGTCATAACAGATTAGACATTGTGCAAACATCAGCTAATTAGCTGTGGGAGAAATTACAGATATTTCTGACCAGCAGGTAGACTAATTGGCTTAAAGAAAGAAATCTAATCCAGTACTGAAACAGATATCTGTATCTATGTAGCAGTACATAGGTGGATGGTTGCATGGATGGCGGAATGAATAGATGGACAAGAGTCACCCAAATGAAGTAAGGCCATCCACACTGCAAATGTCTTTTCATCCTAACTATTGCACAGTAATACTACTGCTCTGTCTATAATGGCTGTGATACATGAAGACAAGTGATTGTAAACAAGATTACTGAAACAAAGCATTAAATGGTGTATTGCACAGCCAAGTATAGAAGGGATTTATTCTACATACGGATTATTCTTCTTTGGCTTTTCTACTAAAATCAGACATAGTGCTAATTAAAAAAAAAAAAAAAAAAAGTAGTTGCAGGCAGATTGTTTGTTAACAAAATAAATAGCCAGGGAATAAGGACATCAGGAACACAGAGATAACAGAAAACCCACTATAAAGGTGACACAGAACATGCACCTTCTGTCCCTTCTGTTTTCCCGCTAATTAAAAACAGAAGCAGGAAACACGTTAAATGTACCAAGCCTCTTCTGTGTGGAATTCTCAGACCAGACAAGGCATGCATACCTTCTACAAAAAAGTACACGATGGGTAGCATCTGATGGGACTTTAGGTCCTTCATCCATTGCTATAGAGCTGTGGGACAATGCAATACTAAACTAATAGGTGTGTATATGTGTATATACTGTTAGCTTGTTTTGCTCCGGGTCCCTGATTTCTCCACCAGCCTATATTTACGGACATCAGACTTGCCTGTGGGCTTCAGTCTGGAGTACACAAAGTTCCTATAGAGGTGGGAGAAACACAACAAAAAGCCTAGGTGATTATTTGCTCTAGGGTCTTTTCTCCCTACCAACTGTACTGAACATGAGATTCCACACCTGTAGACCAGGCTCAACTCCCTGACACCAAAACAAGATCTTTTTACCAGTATAGATGCACATAAATGCATCTGAATTCCTTGGTATCCAGCACTGTCTCCTGTTCTGGGAGTTTACAGGAGAGGTAGATTTAGCATGAGAATAAAATGACTAATATATTTTAAACATAAACATCTAACAATTAAATGTCTTTGAATTTTTGGCTTCTGAAGATGAGGTCCATCTCACCTACTTATAGGTGTTCCCATGGTCTCTCATAAATGGAGGAAAATATGTGCCTCCAGAATGTGATTCACTTGATGCAAGAAAACTCTTTGGATGTGCTGAATCACCTTCTAAAGGCATACCCACAAAGATTCTTTGGATAGTCTCAGATGACTATCTGAGAATTTGTTCTTTAGATACCTAAACTGGGGGAGATGAATCTGAATAATATTATATTGGGAGATCAGATCCTAGAATTTATACTTTCATACATTTTCTTACCACTTTTTTTTTTTTTAAAGGCAGAAGTAGCTAATTCAATATAAGCTAGTGCTAATTCCTTTCTGAAGATCATATTCTGAAAGCAGACCCATCGACCAATGTCAAAGTTATTTTCTGTCCTTTCTGCAATGTGTATGGGAACTAAACATGAGCTACCTGTTCCACATTTCCATTTCTTTCTGAAAAGATGACCTTGCAATGGTCACCAGCAGGAAGGTTAAAATGCCTTCAGTTTTGGTAAAATTGTGTAAACATAAAAAAGTAAAAAAGTCATTTGGTGTTTTTTTTTCCTACAATGGAGTGAAATAATGCAAAAAAAAAAAAAAAAGGAATTCTGCGTGGAAAATATTCTTTTAAAACTGAAGTCTGATTCAAAGTTGTATTTCAATAAAGCTGAAAAAAGTTCTGGTTGTAACAAATGGCTGCCATAACTCCCATCTTGTCTGACATGTTACTGGCTGCACAGGAGATCCAAAGCTGGAAACATGAGCTCCTGCACCTCAGACTACACCCCCCATGGGGCTGGGAGAAGGTGCTGTTACCCCTTTGTCTGTTGACACTTTGGTAAACTCTGCACCAATGAATATTTTTAGCATAGACAGATTCCAGATTACATGAACAGTTGTCATTAGTGTTATTAAAAGGTAATTTTCCGTCATATAGATGAGATCTGGGTCCACATTAAAATCTATGTGTTACTTACTTTTAATTAGGGATTCTACATGTCTTACTGGGGTTTCCCAGGAAGACATGCATCCACACACCATGAACCATCCATGCCATTCTCCAGCACACTATGAAAATGCACACACACACACTCATTTCTGCTGCTCTCCAGTGAGATCAGAAGGTGAAATCCTTAATCCTTAAATATGAAATTTAATGCTCCTCTGTTTTTTGACTTATTCTTAGCTTTAAAAGGTTAGCACATTTTAAAGTGTAAAGAGTAAAAGCTGAGTTTTCTCTTCAGTTTTCACCCAGACCAATTCCAGATAAGTTCCAGAGAAAAGTATATCACAAAATGAAAATCAGAAAGCTTTGGTAGATCCTGAAGGCTAGATCTTGTCAGTCCTTCTGCAGGTACAGGAGCCTGCCATGTTAGAGCAGACCATGTCAGGGCAAGGTAAAGCTGTAGCTCTCACTTCTTGGTACAAGGTGGGACTAGCTGGCACAAACCTGATGAGGGGAGGGGAGCAGACCTCTGAAGAGGAAGACTGTTGAAAGAGGTTGGTTGATACTAGTGAGTATCAGTACACCACACCTTTCAGTGATGTGCAGTAGGAAGCTTATTCCTTCACATGGCTGGAAAACCCTCTCTGCAATTAGAGGAGCCTCTTAGTACAGGCTGGGCATCTATAGTGTAATTGACTCATGCTAATGACCTTAGTATATAGCCTGCAATACAATAAACTTTAGACTTATGTATGGAGCGTGTAAATCCACAGAGTATTTCCTCTCTAACTTTCCAGCTGTTCTTCCAAATTGCAAATGCAAATAGAGTACATAACATCATTCTCTGAATGTCTACAGTCATGATAATCTTTTCGTCTAGTGGTGTGTGTATCTTTCATGGTCAATTGAAGTCAAGTACAGGAAACAATTCATGGGTTGGCTGCTGTCATTATCACTGTACTGCTGATGTAGTCTTTGCAGATTACAGCATTTGGAAAGGAGAAGCTGTTACTCTGTAATAACAGCGAAAAAAGGAACCTCATCTGCAGAAAAGTGTTAATGTCCAGGATGCACATAGAAACTCTGGGGCCAATCCAAAAAACTTGAAAATTTGGTGTGCCTGGCATGCATATTGATGAAATACTTCTGTCCTTGGTTAAATATTGAATAAAATATGAAGCTAGAGGCATTCAGAGTTTGAAGAAATCTGTCTGATAGCCTTACAATGTGTGTCAGTTTCCATTTTTTACTTGCTGTTTTTAGGCTTCTTTCAGGGATGTTGTTGCACATTGAAAAGTATTAGAGTGCAAGTCCTCAGGTATTTCATTCTGTTGTGGTGCTGTTTATTATTGGTCTTCAGGATATTTAGCCCAGGAAATGATTTGAAGCAGTTGCACAGCAATAAACATTCTAGATGTGCCTCTATCTGGGAGCACTTGGTTTTAGGTAAGAAATAGAAAGATACAGAAAATTCTAACATATGCTGGAATCTAATTCTCTGTAGGTGTGTTTTTGTTTTGTTTTGTTTTCTTTTGTTTTAAAGTTCGCAGTTACAAAAATAATCATGTAGGAATATTTGGGGATCAGGACTGGGAGGATCTGCAGAATAGTGGACTGGAAGTTTACAGAAGTCCTAAGCTCCCTTTCGGGTGCAATGTTCACTGCACTGCATAGCTGGTTCGTGTGATTTGGTGAGACCAAGTTATATACATATATTTAAATAAAAAGAGGTGATATGTCTGTTTATGGCACAGGGTTATAGTCCTGTCGCTGAATAGCTGCCAGGTTGAGGGGTGTGTACCCAAGTACACACAGCTGCTCAGCTCTCCCATTCAGATTGTAGTCAAGTCTGCCCAAAATATTGCCTTCTAGTTTTGTTTTGGAGTTCAGCGCCTGGGATCCAGAGGACCCCTTTTCAGTGCTAAGCAGGAACTTGAAAAAGAGAGTCCATGAAGTACAAATAATCATTTTTCATATTGCTGTTTTTCTCTTTGTATAAAGTCCTCTGTACCTGAGTTTCTCAAGCTGTCTAAAAACAACCCGATACGGATTCTGGAGTGTTAATTTGAAAGTACACTTTCCTAATTACTTTTACCACACTAACAATTGATTCCCTGCATTTTTTTTCTCCTGTAGCAGGTGTCATCTTACAAAAGTCTCTGCAACAGTTTATGAAAAAGTGGAATATTCTGGGAGTTGTAGTCTTTCAAACAGAGCTTTGCAAGGACATACCTGTATTGGAACACTACAGCTCCCTGAACTTCCTCGCAGCACTGCCTGTGAAACGTCCTGCAACATCACTAGTTTGGGGGATGGTACTCAAGGAGTTCCAGCACCTTGCGTCTGAGTATGGGAGCAATTGGGAGCCGGAATGGACACCTGTGAAACAGTGCATGTTTAGGGTGGGGAACAGATAAAGAAGATAAGTCTGGTATGAGGTGATATTGTCATTAGAAACATTTCACTTTTGAAAAATATTCAACCCAATTTGATCCTTTGCCACAGAGCTCTACAGGAGCGTAGCCACTTGAACGCTCTCCAGACACCTACATTTTGGTCAAATCATGTTGCGCTTAGCTGCTTTTAGACTTTTCTTTGATCTAAATAGATTCCGGTGCTGGCTGTTTTCTTACCTCCTCTGGACTATGTTCTAGGAACAGGCTGCCTCTCTGCAGTCCCTGAATAGAAGAAAGGTTCTGGGGCCACCGCTGCACTTCCATCCCTAACTCCACCATTGCTTAAAAACCTTCTCACCCTCTGAGCACTCTTTCATTGCCTTTTTTTGCATTTATGATCCTGGCTGGAGACCAGAAGGTGGGAAAAAGCACAAAAGTGTAAAATAAGGAGATAGAGATAATGATGCTTTCTTGCTCCCCAAGGGTTCAAGTTTATTTTAACTTCTGAGCAATTGTTTTGGGAAATCTTCTTTTAGCTAACTGGTCTGATTCTCCATCTCAGTCACAGTTTTGATTTATCTGTACTGAAACAAACTTTCAGTCGCTCTGCTGTAGAAAACCTCATTTTCAAGTCATAATATTCATTCAGACTATTATATCATTTAAATTTGATGGAGTAGCTATATGCATGCATTTATACAAGCAAATAAATATTTGGAAGACAAATGGGATTTTAATTTGCAAAAGAAGTATATAAGCCCTAAGGAGAGAGGGAAAATAAATGAATGCTAAAGGAATCAGCTTCCACAGAGATCATTCACCTCATAAAATGGAACTTTAAGTAATTGAAAAATGTTAGGAAATACATGAGGAAAGCACATACTCTTCAAGTTAATGACTAGTTTTGTGCTTCACAGTCTTTGCCCTGCATGCACAAACAAATTCCATAAACATCCAATACTTAGATCTGGCAGAAAATTTATTTATAATTAATGTCTTGTTGGACTGAGTGATGCTTATTTACAGATTTCAGTAATAAATAGTATGGTTAACACATTCCTAAAGAATGCCAAGAAATTCACGAGAGGTGAAAATTTAGCTGTATCTTGGCTGCTTTAGAGAAACTCCAAATGCAAAGTATTCTTGGAGGCACTCTTTTACTGGAAGAAATATTCTTTCTGATTTTGAATATATACTATTGCCTGCTGTCTAATGGTGAAAAAGGACAAATGGGTTGTTCTGAGGTTCAGTCATGCAAAAAACAAGCAAGCAAGCAAGCAACAACAATAACAACAAAACCAGTGAGAAGATAGTGGTAAGAGAATTGTTTTAGAACATATGTTCATGCAGAGGGTGAATATGTTCCATTATTTTTATTTTAAAATAATTTCCTAATGTTATGTGCTTTGCTTTTCTTCAAAATCAAACAATCTTTGTTGTTACAATCCGCACCAATAAGAAAGAATAAATGAATTTTGTCTTCAATCAAAATGTAATTCTTTTAAAGTCTTCTGCAATAAAGAACACTTGCATGCCCAGATGCTTTTGAAGATGAATATACATGTTAAATACAAGATTATTCATTCAATTAATTCAATTTATTCAATTATTTATTCCATTAACTTATTCAATGAATAATTAATTATCTGTTGTTTACTTTAAAAGGTTCAAGACATCCTTGAGCAATTTATGGACCAATACATTGATATAATTAGCCATAGGCTGCACTAGAAATATAGTGAACATTTTTCATCTGCTGCTTATAGTGGATGGAGTTGCTGGTCCTTTATGGGCTATAACAGACCTCTTGGAGAGTGCTGCTATCACTGCATAATACCTGCTGCTGAAACACACAGAGAACAGGGAAACGTGTAATGATAACAGCCCCTCCCTCTATTGAAGGGCAATACTAAAAAATGAAAAACGAATACCATGATTCAGACTGTCAAGACACTACAGGCTACACTGTCTCAATCCATCCTTGGTCCTAACTAAGGGAGCTACTTCCAGTGTCAAGAGTTACTCACTGGCATCAGATTCAGGTGATGGAAACTGAACATGCATTTTTAATGGGCAGTGTTCCAGGAGCAGTAGGGTCCAAATTTGTCTTGATCCAAACCTATGTGGAGTGTACCTTGTTTAGACATCCCAGTGAAGGAAGGCATATATTTACCCAGTAAAATTCAGTGTTAACCCAAAGATGTTAATCAGACTACTTTAGTATTAGCATACATAGTACACAACTGATATCAGTTGATATCTGATTCTGCTGCTGTCATTTAAACTACCCTGAATTTACACAACAAATTGGCCCCAGTGTTTGTGTCAGTAGTAGAATATTTATTCACATTCATTTTATTTTTGGATAGGATAGTAAGAAAACATCAGTAAGTGCTATTTACTGTTTGGGCAGCAGATCAGGAAAATGGATATGCCCCAACAAAATTAGCTTAAAGAATTTGTTGGGAGATATAGAATCAAGACACCCTCCCCCCAAAACAAAAACAAAAACAAAAACAAACAAACAAACAAAACAAAACAAAAACTAAATCATTGAACTAAAGTCTCACATTGGCCTCTTGAAGTTATGGAGTGATTATTTTGTATTTTTGACTGCATTACTGAAGAACTAGACACATGATGATTAATGTAAAATAGATTCCCTACATTTAAACGTGGCTTTTGCTTTTAAAAGTAATTCATGAATATATTTTCATTTTATCAGTATGTTACTTGTGATAGATAATGAATCCTTTTTGCTAACATTCATAAAAGCGAACTTTTACTTGGGAAAAATTAACTGCATGTTAATGCTGTTTTGTGCATAGCCATCACAACATTACTTTTTCCTTCTGACTGGATTCCTGAAAATCAAATAATAACTAAGAAATCTAATGTCTTAGCTGCAACCCTTCCAGTTTGCATGTGTATCCACATTAAGCTTTTATTTTCACATAAACAATATTTGAATATAAAAAAGTAACTCATGTTGGTATTTATGGGAAGCAAACAGATTTTTTTTAGAACAACCACAGAAGCAAATCTTTTGAAGTAAATTTCCAAACCTGTTTTGTGTTTTATTTTGAAATACCAGTTAAATGTACTGGTTCGTGTCATTAGGCTGAACATTTGCTGATAATCAAGAATAATTTATTAATCATAACACATTAAAACATGTTAAAGTGTTTTTGGAGTATTTCTATAGATTTGCATAATCATTATTTATTCATGTATAAAACAATTTGCAAATGATGATATGAAGGAAGTAGTGGGGGTGGGATAAGTTCAGTGATACCTCTGATCAGTGATTCCATTGTGCTCTGTGTGGTGGGGAAGAGACAAAATCCTGCCCTAGCTGGTCTTTCTCTGTACAAGGAAAAGTTCCAGTTTTAATTATTCCACAGCTGAATGTCTGTAGATCTCTTCCACTTGAATTTTGCTTTGTGACCCAGACAAATGTATTCCAAAGCCTTTTTGACTTCTGATTAACTTTGAGGTATTCCAGGGATTTTATCTGCTAAAAATTAGGTGTATGCTGAAGTTTGTCTTTCCTGGGAACTATACACATGCATATACTTCAGCATGTGAACATTTTTTAAATCTTTATTTTTAATTAAATTTATATCAAGGCCTGATCAAAAATTATTTTATTGGAAAGCAATCAAGTTTAAATGAATTTTATCTAAAAAAAGTTTTCGGTCAATTTGAAAAAAAAAAAAAAAAGAAGTATCATTTCCCCAAATCTTTTAAGGGGTGTTTTTAATGTTTGCTTTGTATTAAAATAAACAAATGCCCTAAGCCTATATGTAGTTGCTGTGGAAGTCATTTTTAATTCATCTTTCCTGAAAAATAGTAAGCAATTTTCTATAGACTGTAGTAAGTTTCCAAGTATTCCTCATTGAACACAGCCTTTTCCTCCTGGAACTACATAGGATGCTTGATCTCTTTAATGCATATGACCATTAGTGATGGACATTCTTCTTAAATGTTTTGGTGTAGTTTTCTGTGTAAAATTAAGCTTATCCAGAGAGATACTAAATGCCCTTTAAAATTTTTCTTCTAAACAGAGTGAGCATTTTATATTCGTAGATAGTAAAAGATGTAGAAAATTCCAATTGTTTCAAGCAATTCCACTTGCCAAAAATACAGTTTTAATCTTTTTGTTGTAGTTGATGTATCTTGCTGATAAGATAACAGAAGCAGGCTGAAATGCTGATGTGATCCAAAAGAATCAGAAAGCTGATTATTAATAGAACCAATGTTTCTGCAACTGTAAGTTTAGGTCATAACAATGTGATTTTGACTTCATGTTGATCTATGCAAAGTTATAGTACCACAGAGAGCTATAGTTTGGTGATCTTGTAGGCAGGATGTGAAAAATATATGAAATCGTAAAAACCTCCCACACCAAGGTGTTTTGCATACACTCAGTGATTTGGCAACTATGGGCAGCAGGCTCTGCAGGACAGCGGATTCAGCTCGAGGCAGAGGCACAAAGGGAGATGAGGATGTATATCATCCTTCCTCTACCTCTGCCTTTTCTTTTAGAGTTGAATATCATTTTGGCCCCTTAAGAAGATACACGGCAAAAATTCAAAGACTTAAATTGCCTTTTATTTTCCCTTCATGAATATCAGATCCTGTGCAGACCCTCTCACTCCACACTTCTCATGCCTTTAATATGGTGTTATTCCACTGCATAGAAATATAAACCTATTTTGTTTACAAAGGTCAGGGGTTTTCAGACTGATGGCAGCACAATTGAGAAAAGTATTCTTAACATCATATCCTCCTTTTGAAGGTTTCGTACAGAAAGTACTATAAAAACATTAGCAGACTCTGTTGATGGAGTAAGCTTTTCTCTCTCTTGCAAGGACATTAACCGCTCTCCTGTCTTCCCCGTGAGCACATATAAATACCACTCCAGATAATATTTCAGCTCCATACCAGGATGGGAAGGTAGCGATAGCTTCCAAGGAAGAACTGTCACCAAGTTTCATTCAATTTCTGGGACATGCACCTTTTCAGTGCCTTTTCTTTCCCTTTGTCACACAGACTGCGTGCCAGAATGACAAGTGCGTTTTGATTTTGAAAGAACAGATTTATTTTTCCCCTCCCGCATCTGGTCAGCGTTAAATAATCTACAATTCACTGAAAAGATTGATAATCATTCAAAAACCACCTCATGTATAGGGAGGTGGAGGTAATTTTAGTCTTTTTTTTTTTTCTTTTTGTATATGTGAATGTATATTGTGTTAGGGAAGGGGGAAGGTGGAAATTGGTTTAAAATTGATTTTAAGTCTTCCTGAAAGCTCTTGGGCTGAAAACACTGGAGAATTAAATTCTTTGCCAGCCACAGAAATAGTCCAAGATGAGCAGTGAATCTTCATCATGCTGCCAACTATAAAATTTCCACCTTGATCAGAAGGAAGAAGGCCAAAAGTTCAGCAATGACAAAGGAGTCATTGGCCTTCCCACCACCACTACTGCCCCCATAGCCCTGCAGTATTTGGTAGATAAAATAATTTGGACTGTGCCAGCTGTGAGGGCACAAAAAGTAGCTGGGGAGGAGTAATTCATGTCACAGACCATGTACCCAACTGTCATCAAAGGGGAGCAAAGATGGGTCACAGTTTGACCTTTACTTGAACCAGTAGATTACAAAGGCGAAAGGCTCTACGTGCCATTGTCAGCTTCCAGAGTCATCCAGTCCTCTCATGAAAATCAAATTTTATCTTCAATATGGCATTCTTGAGCCCTAGTCAAGAGGCTAACAGAAAGCTAGGCTGCGTGCAAGCCTGTCTTTAAATTTATCTATCTTCTGGAATCTGAAGGAAGCCATTTATCACTGGGGTTTAAAAACAGAAATAGAATTTGATTTTTCTTTCCAGCTGCTTTATGTGTTTATGCATATGAAATATTTTATTGAAACATAATTTAATACTTTTGTAATAACCATGTTTCTTAAGGAATGCGATGTTGCTATGCCAGAGTCCCTGCTGTGTTCTGTAAACTTTGAATTCATTACTGAGGAAAGGCTATCAATATTTTTTCATTATTACAGCATCCTTTTGCTCTGAAATTGTCACAGAGAGAGAAGCAGGCCAGATGCCATTTGCTTTCATTGATGTCGCACGCATCCAAAATCTCTTGTGAAGTTTGCAGAGCAGCCCTTACCAAAACTCGTCTGGTTTTAGTTCCTTCTGGACCAAAATGTAGAATTTGATTAGTTTTCCCAGTGAACATGCAGGGTGAAGGATCTGAGAGGAAATTTTACAGTTTGCCCTGCAAATAAAGCATCAGCAGTAACAGCTCTTCCCTTAAATTACTGGAGATAGAAACATGCTATAAACCACCAGCTCCCAGTTGGTGAGCAACACCAGTGCTAGTGGCAGATTGTGGAACACAGGGTTAAGGAAAATATTAAATGACCTTACTAACCTTTTGGTGATGTCTTAAGGTCCTTTTGAATTGATATGGTTAGAACTATGTCCTGGGCTGCATTAAAAAAGGGGTGGCCAGCAGGGAGAGGGAGGTGATTGTCCCCCTCTACTCTGCTCTGGTGAGACCCCACCTGGAATACTGTGTGCAGGCCTGGGGCCCCCAGCACAAGAAGGATGTGGAGCTCTTGGAACGGGTCCAGAGGAGGGCCACTAAGATGATCAGAGGGCTGGAACACCTCTCCTATGAGTAAAGGTTGAGGGAACTGGGCTTGTTTAGCTTGGAAAAGAGAAGGCTCCGGGGAGACCTCATTGCGGCCTTCCAGTACTTGGAGGGAGCGTATAAACAGGAGGGGGAATGCCTGTTTACACATGTTGATAGTGATAGGACAAGGGGGAATGGTTTCAAACTAAGACGGGGGAGATTTAGGTTGGATATTAGGAGGAAGTTTTTCACTCAGAGGGTGGTGAGGCACTGGAACAGGTTGCCCAGAGAGGTTGTGGATGCCCCATCCCTGGAGGCATTCAAGGCCAGGCTGGATGTGGCGCTGAGCAGCCTGCTCTAGTGGTTGGCAACCCTGCCCAGAGCAGGGGGGTTGAAACTAGATGATCTTTAAGGTCCTTTTCAACCCAGGCCATTCTATAAGATAAGATTCTATAACTAGGCTGTATCCTGAAATATTTACCCACTCTGGAGTAAATGGAGCCATTTAGCTAAGTGTCTGGGAAATGTCATTGCCTAGAAACAAAGCCTAAATGGAGGCTGGAGGTGCCTGTATCTGCTCAAGTGCTGTTGTCCTTTTGTGCTCCCAGCACCAGCTAGGAGGAGGTTGTAAAATGCTTGTCCTTTATTGGATGGTCCCAACTCAAGGACTAGTGGAATATGGCATCTGGTTTTGTCTGTCTGGTTTCTTAAAGAATTGGGTGAACTGTTAGCAAGTTCAGTAACAGGCAAACAAACAGACGTATTCAAGGCTATAAGCTTGAATGTCAAGAGACTGGGATAGTGTATGGACCTGAAAACATGCTTACCTTAAAAACAGGGCTTTGGAACATTTCAAAGTATCATCTCAAACATGCAACAGGACCCTGGGAAACCAGTGACCCATTGGGATAAGCAGTGCAGTGTAGCTGATGTAGCTGCAGACACCAGAGTCCTCAGTACTTCTCATGACTGTTGTTGGTCTTCCAGGACAATCTGCAGCTGACATTTCTCCTCTGCATTGCTTCCCCTGTTGGTCTATGTCTGAAATGGGGAGGAGGTTCTGCGTAGGTCTCCCATACCACTGAGTACTGGTGCTTGTTTGCTTTGCCCCTCTGCTCTCCTGAGACCTAGGGTGCGGCAGACATTACCAGAATGGGAGCCTGTGTCAGTTCAGAAACAGAGTTACCTTGTGAAATTTTATTATAAGGAAGTCTTATTCCTCTACTTTGTGCAGATTTATATTCATAAAGTAAAAATTAGACTCCATTCTTCCGTAGCAGATAAGGAATTCGGTTTTGGGTTCCAGCTATGAATATGAAAATGTGCAGTAAGGGGACTTGTATTTAGCTTATCTAAGAAGAAGTAAATTTATAAGCCAGGATCAATATGAATTCTGTGAAAGCTCTAATTTTGAAGACTTTTCTGGATACATTTTTGTTTAATATTAATACCAGAGATGAAATCACAGGTCAGCTGTTCAGTTTTTCCTCTCTGGGACCATACTGTAGAGTGAACATTATACTGGTGCAGAAAGTGGGATGGTAGCCACCTCCTACAGTCAGTGCTCAAGGGTACTGTGATTGTCAGCCTCTTTGTACATAGCAGCTTTATAGTAATCATCATTTCAGTAGCAATTGACCTTGCAAATATAAGGTCCTGAGGCAAAGAAATGATTTACAGCATAACTGGTGGAATGGTGTCCAGGGTGGAGAGCTCAGCAGAAGTGTAGCAGGGTCTAAGACTGATGACAAAAGGGAGTATATTTGCTTCCCAGACATAAACAAGAAATGCATTATCAGCAAAGTGTGAAGAACACTAAAATAATGAATGTGTCTCGAAGCTATTTTGGAAAAGGACTCACCCTTTTAGCTCTGCTCAATATTGCAGGGAAGAAAATTATCTTGGCTCACACCTCATGAGTGTGCAAGGACAGCAGAAGCAGAGCATTTTATTACCATAAATACTCTGTTGTTAAAAAGACAAAAACTGCTAGATCAAAACAGACCCTTTACATCTCTTACATCTAGTCCATCATCATGTTCTAGCAACAGATAATACCTGAAGTTTTCGAGAAACTGCAAGAGAAAATTAAATAATGTTCTAATTTGAGAATCTGACAATGTGAAGTTTGTGGATTCAGCACAGAGCTGAGTCAGGCCTAGGGTGAGTATCTGTGCCCCCCCAGACTGTGCCGCCCCATCACCTGGCAGCCAGAGACATGTCAGAGGCAAACCAGGTGACAAGAGGACAAGAGACTGTCAATTTCTGCACTCCTCTACTATTTTACGCACCTCAGGCTGAAAGGTGCTGCCAAAAGAAGCAGATGAGGAAGGAAGAACCTGCACCCATCAACGCTGGTAGAATTCGTGGCAGCAGCCATGGAAACCCTTCTGCCTTCCTCTCCCCGTGGGGGACCCCATCACTCCCCCCAAGATGGAAACTATTCAGGATGCTCTTGAGTACAGGTCGAGGTGTTCACTGTTCACTCTGTCTTTCCTGAGCCAATTTCATTTTTTAAATTCCTAATACATACATCCTGGTCTCTTGATTAACTGTAGGATTGTTTAGTGTCTTTGGAGTTTTGTAATGTTAGCTTTGATAATAACCGTCACTGGACAATAAACTTTATTGGCTGATTGTGTACCTCATTGGAAAATAATTATATATTTCTTTTTAATTTTCTGCACTCTGAATTTAATGGTGTGTTCTCTCCTTTTTGTATTCTGTGGGGACACATCTAGAAGCAGTCATGCCCCCTTCTTGATGTCATCCATTATTTTCAAAGCTGTTGTCAACACCTCTTCTTAGTCCTCTTTTTTTTTTTTTTTTTTCTAAAATAAACTGTCCCAGACTTTCCAATCTCTTTTCATACATAGGTTTCTCAGTCCAGCCATTCCCATCATTCGTCTCTCAGCAGCCTCTTCTCAATTTTTTTAAATAGGACAGCTGGAGATGAGTACTGTGTTCCAGGTGACAGTGTACTTTGCAATGGAATTGTTACATTTTCAGACTGATTTTCCCATTCTTGTTGGTTCTTACATTTCATTTGATTTGTGCTTATTTCCTGACTGCTGCAGCCCCTCGTACAGCAAGTTTTTAACTGATCTCACCTGGTCTTTTCTGAGAGTTGTTACAGCTTCAATTTAGACCTTTGGAAGCTGTCTGGGTAACTCAGTGTCTTCCACCGAGTGTGTGTTATGCTGGTGCACACCGAAGAAGTGAAAGGGATTCACCAGCCAGTTATTAGAGTTGTTGCAGGGGATCACAGATACCAAATAAACTCCCGGTGAGGTGTTTCGGATTATCACCCCAGAGTAGTAGGGTAGATGTGAGATGGATAAAGGAATTAAGATGCTTGGCAACAAGGATTTTAACACTTTATATATCTGCTGCACACCTGAATCTCCTAGAGGAAAAGGTCTTGAGTATCTACATAATTCCCTGTGGCAGAATGACAGCATTCACACTGGAGAGATCTGTCCTTTGGGGAAGGGACATAAGAATGTAAACCTTCGTGAAAACTCAGAGACACACTGGAACTGAATGGGATTGGTGCTGCCTCAGAGAAAAGCTGTTCTGTCCCAAGGACGACCATCTTCAGCACTGCCTTAACAGGCATTCTGCTGCGGGACTCCCAGGCTCAGATGTATCTCATCACTGTCCTGCCAGACATGAGAAAACTTGAGCGAAATCAGACTTTGAGCCACACAGACATAAAATATCTGCTTCTCCATTACAGAAATATGCTTTCATCTTAAAAAATGGTTAAATTGACAGTACGTTGCAAGGGGAATACAAGAAGTCTTTCTCAGATCACCTAGAAATTTGAATGTCTTGAATCACACCTAGCCTTAATGCCAGGCTATTCATTTAAAACAATATCTGACATCCTATTGAAACAAGCTGTTACACAAGCAACGATAATCCTTTCAAATTTGATAGTTTCTGAATTTAGTACCATGCTTCTGCATTGCCCCCTCATATTTTTCTTAAAAGTAAAGATTGACAAAAAATGCAGAAAAGAACACCTTTTAGACTCAGAATACTAATCCAGGAGTCTTTCGGTTCCCATCTGTTTAAGCAAAGCACTCATTTTTTGAAGATTTACAGAAGTGCTATTTTTTATTAGGATTTAAAACGCAGTAGTCCAGACTGAAATGTAGGAAGGTTCAAATTAAAGAATTATGCACAGTGGAAGGATATAAGGATTTAGAAAAGTTATTAGAATGGCCTGTCATGTGTAGTCTATGCACTTTTTTGTTGATATACTAATTAGCTATCATGCATATCTTCACTACTGCTGTTCTACTAACTCCCTTTTCTTGCAAATGCTCATGGAAATCTATGGAAGGGACTTCTGAGGCCTGAGCTCATGCTGTGTATGTTATAAATATCAGCTACAACAGTGTCCAACTTCAGCTGCATTTTTCATATTTCAGCAGCTGTAAGGACCAGGATAGTATAATTTGAATGGGTGCGGGGGCTTCCAGTGCATCAAGCATCTGTGTGTAGGGGACATATTGCAGCTTCTGGAAATGGAGGCTGAGCATATGATTTGCATGGTAATCCAAACTGAGATTGATGTCAGGCTCCCTGTGCCTCTGAGTGAGATGCCTGTACTGGCAGGAAAGAAAGGAGAGGGAGAGCAACCTCAGAGTAGCCACATCTCTGCCTTCCGCCCCAGGGGCAGGGAGCAGGTGAGAGCTTTACTTTGCCTTCTCCCCCACCAACAGAGCTGATGTGTCAGAAACAGCAGTCTCAGTCAGAACCATATGTGACTGCCTCCTCAGGCAAAAAGATCTGGGAGCAGGATCACAGTGGCTTCCAAGTCCTCGCTCTGGAATAGCACAGTTGCGTGCTTCTTTCCCTGCATCTCATGGCAAACCCATAAGTCTTAAAAATCTCCTGAGGATGAGCTCCATCATCACTGCCAGAGTTCTAACTCTGCCATTAAATATCCTGCACTCCAGCCACAGGCCAGGTTTAGCTCTGCAGCTGCGTTTTCCTGGTCAGGTTGAGAAAGAATGCAAGAAATACACAAGATAGGTTACAATAGGTTACATTTCCTGTGATACTTAAAAACAGGCAGCCAAGTCAGCCACTGCTTTTAAAATGACCAGTTTTTTTTCTGTTTGCTTTTGTGTTTTTGTTTGGTTTTGTTTGCTTGTTTTTTTTTTTTTTTGTTTGTTTGTTTGTTTGTTTTGTTTTTAATAAAAATATCTGGCGGTACCCACCTGACAATATGTGACCAACTGGAAGGAATTTCTCCCTTCAGCCCTTATCTCCTCATGGTTTATACAAACTCTGCTATGAGCAGTCTGCATTAAGACTTTGAGGTCCCTTTGGTCGTTAAAATGTACTTCATATTACAGTTACACATAGCACCTTGTTGAAGCAATCTGCTAGGCAGCCTTTGCTGCAGCATCAACATCTACCTCTCCATATGTCATAACTCAGTTTCAAAACGTAGCCAGTTTTAAAGGGCTTTGCTTGGCTTCATTATAATATAGATGAGCAGCAGGTGCCACCTCATTATGAGATGCTGAGTCTGAAAAAGTGACTTTTCACTCTTAAAATTCTCTTGACTTCTGTGCAGTTGTAGAGGAAACGTGCCTCATGAAGTGATCTCTTCAAAGCATCTGTAACTATTATAACCTCCTATAAATAACTCTCACCCGTATATTAATCTCATCAAAAAGTAAGGAGAAATATAGGCTCAAAGTAATTTCTCAGAAACTGGATGACATTTTTTAAAAAGAAGCAGACCAAGGGGTCTTCATGCACCAGAAGACTGCACTACCAGGAAAAAAGCTATAACTGGCTTTTCACATAAAGGGAGGACATTTACATAGTGTCCTCTCACATGTGCCATCCTGATGTTCTGAAGTGAGGAGCACTTCAGCTAATTAACATCTCTGGCATGCTAATTAGCACCTCTAGAAACATGAGAAATATATACTTTTCTTTTAATAATACAATGGCTTAGAGACTCAAAATAGTTAAGTATCACAATAGGAAGCACTGCAGAGCAAATGACAGTGTATATAGAGTGATCAGGAGGAGAGGAGGATACCGAAGTTTTATAAAATTGCCAGTAAACACTTAAAATACTGGGCGCCACTCTCATGTCCTCACCAAGGTAAATGAAGCACAGAGAGCATCCCATCTTCTCTCTGCCACTGAAAAGCAGAAGGCACAGGTGATTTCTCTCGTCTTGTTCCTCACTATGCCGCTTCTCTGATTCTTTCTTTGCATCCAGATATGGGGGTGGTGAACTGAAGGTTGAACCAATGTAAGTTATATATGACTGTTGATTAAAAAACAAACAAACAAACAAACAAACAAACAAACAAAAACACAAAATAGAAAGAGAAATGTAAGGAGGAGGTAGTGCTATCAGGAGATGATACTTTCTTATCCTAGCCTACTGTAGGAAAAAACTGTCTTTGAGGTGCAGTACCTGGTTTTGCATGCTGGTCAAATTTGCCTAACAGTGCTGCAGATAATAGGCTTGGATTTCAGGTACATTTTCACTCCTTACCTAACACACAACATCGTTCATGGAAGTCCCCTGGAATATTTTCAGTGGTATTCATCAAGAATGATGAGGATTCCTTCAATGCTGGGAGGGCTGCTGCATTGCTTCCTTTGCTGTGTGATAGCATTACAGTTACTGTTATTTTCTTTGAAAATTTCTTGTGCCGAACCAGCTGAGAAGCCAGGATGGTTATTATTCTGTGCATGTGTTTATTTAGGTTGCCAAGTTAGCAGACTTGGGAGACTTTTTGCAGAAAAGAGTGGGATTTGTTGTGTACAGACAGATGGTTTCATTACAGATGGTCTAATTCCTGTGAAAGGTGTGGGGACTGCATGACTCTGTGCAAGCAGCCCTGGGCTTTGGTGACCCCTTTCAAAGGAAATAGGAAACTGTTGACAATTAGGAGAGGGCGTCTTGTACAGATAGATATGCTGCTGTAATGAGTGGGCGGTTCTCCTTCCCTTAACCGAGAAACATGGTTTTCATTGTTACTAGAGTTGAGCCTGAATAACTGGCCTATTATTCAAGAAATAGAGCTCCTACGTTCACAAAATTTTATCCTTTCTTTATCTGGGAATCTTGTAACAGATTCTCTCAAGTTTTCAAGATATTCAGGTTGCACTTTGAACTTTATCTGGTTCCTTTCTCAGTGGGATTCAGCTCCAAAGAGAAAAAAAAAAAAAAGCTGTCTCCTGTGTCTGTCTCAGCTGATATTCTTCTGGTTGTTCTGGCATGCAAGTAAGAAGCATAAGTCAAGAAGCATATTTTGGGCTGTAGGGCTCTCCTTGCTCTCCTCACTTGTGCAGTGATTCTTGCCATCTTGATTTCCTTGATTTAAAAACCTGCTCCTGGCAAGTGAGGAGGGGCAGCACTAGGACAGGCAAAGTCAGCAGCAGTCTGCTCTCTGGGGCAGCAGTGTGCATGTTTCTGCTGACTCTTTTGCCCGTGCCAGAGCCTTGGAAAGCTTGTACAAGATTTAAAGACTTAGACTGACCATCTGAGCCCATTGCATCTGAATTGCTTTACCCCGTGTTTCTGTGAAGCCTCTCTCCCATGGGACATGTTGTCTTTTTTTGGAGCTGGGCTTCCCATCCTGGCAACAATTTGAGCGATTGCTGCCTCTAGCATCTGCAGCAATCTGTCCTCAGTGAGCAGACAGACAGAATGATGATCGCTTGCTCTGGATTTAAATAATCAGAAAGAGTAGGAGACAGCTGGGGAGAAAGGTGATAATTAAAACATACCTCTTCCAAAATACTTTCAAGGAAAGGTAGTGCAATAGGCTGGAAAGAAAATCCAGGACTAAAATTTGAGAAAAAGACAGAAGTCCAAAAGGTAATGTAAGTGGAGAAAATCTGGTGTCAGAGGTGGTCTGGGTGGGGCACATTTTGAGTTTTCCTCAAATGAGTGTACACAGCATGAAACAATATCTCTTCACGGCAAAGACGTTGGTTACAGCTGAAAAACCTATGCTTGCTGAGAAGCAGAAAGCAGTGTCCAGGAAGCTGCCTTCCTGCTGATAGGCTGAAGGATGTGATCCCTTACTTATCAGTGTCCCTGGCCAAGGCCACGTGAGCAGGCTAAGGCTGAATTAAATACAGCATCTGCCAAATCACTGGGTGGTAGTAAGGGAAGATCCCATGGGAGGGATGTTAAAACAAGTAGCACTGCTGGAGAAATATATGATGAAGGCAACACAAAGGAACTGATATACTACAGATACTGTAAGGAGATGTGTGGAGGCTGAAAGCTGAGACTGAGCTCTGCAATGTGTGTCATTAGGACTGGATGAGTCCACGTGTATATTTGTAAGAGCAGGTGCTCTGTCCCCCTCCCCTTCTTTGCAGGACCAGTCCTCTTGACACATTGGAGTAGCACGGTGTTCCCGGCGTTAGCACCATTTGTGACTGCAGGAGCAATGAAGCTAATGAAGGCTGGTATCTCAAGGGCATGCAACTTGAGGATGAGTGCCTGTGACCTTTCTCTGATCCTTAATAAGGCTGCAGCCTGTTCCTCCTTTGGGAGCATTATTAAGAAATGTCTCCCCTGTTTGTGATCTTTTATTTACAGAATACATCAACTCTGAGGCTTACCTTCTTCCATCAGATTTCACTAAAATACATCAATGGCTGGAAAAGTTATTGAAGCAAGGACAGATAACATGCACATAAACATACACAAGGAGTATAATTACATAAGCCTCATTTCCTAAGCGAAACAGGCTAAAAAAAATTTAATTACTGTAACTTGGCCCAGAGATACATGAAGCAAAAATTGCTGAGGTTCTGATTTCATGACTTTTTTTTTTTTTTTTCCTTCTAATAGTTGTCAGTATGATTTATACTGGGTCTGGAATAGCCACGAAATGGCAGCTGTGCACTTTTCAGAAGAGCAGTGTTCAGACTGGTGTCGGTTTATGAGGATTAACAAGAGTGTAGAATAATTGGGAGCCTGAGGAGAAACAGAGATTCAACCTATCACAACAATTAAAAAAAAAAAAAAAAAAGGAATTTTCAGAGATAGGATCTTACACAAAGAATCTCTTTGTTCTATAAATATATTTATTTATTTATTTATTGGTCTAAATACAAACACACACAAAAAAGATCTTGAAAAGGGTTTCCCATGAGCTGGAAATACAGATAACATTTTCTTATAGAAACATGGGCACATATTTTGCAAAATCAAATGATTCTGACAGAACCTGGCAACTGCTTTGTGAAACTGGCATCATTGCCATTTTAACTGCTGCAAGAAAGGCTATTTCACTGTGAATTAACTAGGGCCAGAAAGCACCTTTATCTGGGACAGGGCTGCCAGGCTCCCAGTGCCACAGCAGGGAAGGAAGGGAGCTCGGGCATAGCTTGGAGCACTCTTGTAGCCACAACATTTTGGCTTTTCTTTATGATCTGAGAAGGATGCCAGATGCCCTGGGAGGACGTGGGGGACCACAGCCTCCGGAGGATTCAGAGCTACAGGAGTTAGTCATGTGGTGTGCTGCTATACAACACCACCACTTAAAAGCTTTATGGGAAAATGAAGCAGAAAAAGCTATGCACAGATGGTACATAGACTTATTTCTGATAGTACTTTGTTCTGAGAGAAGTTACTGAAGAACAATGTTAATACTTCTCAGTTAACTATGGACAATGCTTCATATGAACCTAAGAGCTGAGGAATACTGCAGCACATGGAAAAATGAACAGCGTGAAGGAAGTACGGCTGTTGTGGTTTGATCTGGCAGGCAGCTAAACACCACACAGCCGTTTGCTCACTCCCTGTCCCCCGCAGTGGGATGAGGGAGAGAATTGAAAAGAAAAGTTCAAGAAATCATGGGTTGAGATAAGGACAATTAAATAAGAAAGAAAAAAAAATAAAGGAAAGAAAAGGGAAGAAAAAAAAAACACAATAATATCAAAAAGAATACACAAAGCAAGTGATGTACAATGCAATTGCTCACCACCAGCTGACTGATGCCCAGCCAGTTCCTAAGTACCAGCGGCCCCCCTGGCCAACTCCCCCCAGTTTTATTGCTGAGCATGACGCCATATGGTATGGGACATCCCTCTGGCCAGTCTGGGCCAGCTGTCCTGGCTGTGTCCCCTCCCAGCTCCTGGTGCACCCCCAGTCCCCTCGCTGTCAGGTCAGCACGAGAAGCAGGAAAGTCCTTGGCTCTGTGTAAGCACTGCTCTGCAACAGCTAAAACATTGGTGTCTTATCAGCATTATTCTCATCCTAAATCCAAAACATAGTATCATACCAGCTACCAGGAAGAAAATTAACTCTAACGCAGGCAAAACCAAAACAACAGCTGATCTCTTCATTTTATTAGTCAAAAGTGTTGGTGAGTTGGCTTCTTCAGCCTTAGCTCCACCACAGTCCTTCAATTTTAGAGTAATAACTGACAGAGTGAGGAGATATTGATCATGATTAGTGTCTGGGGCCAAAAATTGAGAAAGAAGCTACCAAGAGACTCAGAATTTATCCTATTGTATAGCATAAGATAACAAGATTTACAGTCACTGTGGGGACCTGGGGAGAGCAGTAAGAGAGCATGACTCCTCAGAAGCTTTAGAAAGAACTTTTTAGCCGAGCTAAAGCAAAACTAACCAAAATAACAATTTCATGTGCTTGAAATAACATACCTGGACAAGAGATTAAGGCATTGAGATACACAGACACATCACAGTAAGGTCGCTGTGATCAATAAGTGTACCTCAAAAGGTGAAAAAAGGACATGAAGAATACTTGGAATGGTGTACTACATGGGAGCATCATCTAATTTCCATCCTGAGAGTGAATGAGATATAAATATTAGATTTGGGGTAAAAGAAAGGCATTAAATGGAGAAGCAACAACCCTGAGGTGCTTGCAAAGTAAATTTCCAAACCAAGGCACCTATAAATACTTCCAGAGAAGATGCAGGTCAAATTTAGTGGATTCAAAATTAATGTATTTACTAATTCATCATAACACTGTTGCTGATGTCTGAAGAAAAATGGTGCAGTGCTCTTCCTAATTTAATTGAGTGTTGCTATAAATATATCAGGCTCAACAAAGTGTCCTGTTCATGTGAGACTTCATTTCATCAGATAATTTCTAGTTCTTAGCCATAGCCTTTTCAGGAACTACTCTTTTTGTAAGCTTTATGGGATTCAAAAAATGTGTTAACATTTATCATTGGTTGCCTGGTCTTGCATGCTATGCTAGTAAAGTGCAGACAAGTTCCAGGAAGCTAAAATTGAAAACTAGCAAAATATTACAAACAACAGAAATCTCTTTGTTGCCTTACTTTACACTGCTATAAAAGCTCATTTTGTATGAATGTTGACATGTGTGCCAATGACTATAAATGTGTGTAAATGGTGATAAATCTACTTACAGAATGATAAAAACCACATGAATAAGCAGATACCATTCGTTTCTTTATAAATAGCTGATAGACTGAAAAAATCTGAGTGGAACAACCTAGTTGTAAATAACTCTTTTTTGTTCAAGGAGATTTTCCAGTGTCAGTTCCACATCTTAAGTTATACTGTGATGTAAAACAGAAAATGAGTCTTTCAGTGAAAAAAAGTTATATGGATGTATTTTTATTTTTATTTTTATTTTGGTTGTTTGTTTTTTCAACAGCAGCAGAAGTATTTCAAAAATCTTTTAAAAGATAACCTCACCTCATCAACAAAATGAATATTTCTTTTCTTTGCAGTTTATACTGCAAATTGTTATTTTGTTCTATGAAACGACAGTACTTGGAAAAGATGTGTTTTCGGTTTTGAGCGTTCTGTTGTTTTACCTTTTATTAAGCATTCGTGATGCATTCTGAGAATACCTATAAAAACGTCATAATAGTCTTGCATGGAAATCTTCAATTCATAACCTGCTTCTGTTAATGTTATGATGACTGAGCATAGCACTTTTCTGAAGGCTTCTGGAAGAGCATAGGCTTTGCAGGTATATCTCCTGTGAAGCCTAAAATGGGTTTCAAGGCAATTCAGAAAAAGCACTATTGATACCTATTTTCATGGGTGTAAAAATATATTGGTCAGGCTAGTCACAAACCCTATGGACTATATAAACTTACTATATAAATACAATGACTTTTGTAATTGAAATTGGATAGAAAATTTATGTACGGGAAAAAGATGCATAGGTTGCAGTGTATTTCTAATACAAGAACTGGTAAATAGCTGGATGTTAATACTCTGTGGATGCTATTACTATTTCATTTTAACAGCTACCTTCAAACAGTGAATGTCATTTGTTTTTTAACTGTGCTTACCCTACTATTATTATTATTTTGTATGAGAATACAAAGTCTTCTTCCCTTTCTTTAGAAATGCAGGATATTCCTTGCCAGTTCTTTTTTATATACTTTGTACAACGAATAGCTTATTTACTTATATTCACAAGTTGATAAAGTACATTTCTAATCATAATATTGTATTATCATACTGCTAATGGATACCCCTTGTCTAGTTGCACTCATACTTAACATAAATGAACTAATTATTGAGTAGCAGTTGGAATATAAGGATTACACATGTTTAGCATAATCTTTGAACACTGTCTTCTCCATGTTAGAAACATAAAACGGGTACTCAGTGTTAAAAAATCCTCATATCATGTTTTGAAATAAAAAGCTTAGATAGTTTACTCATCAATGAAAGGGAGAAACCTGTAAGTAAATTCTCTCCCTTTCCCCTATTTGCAGTAAAAAAAAAAAAAAAAAAAAAAAAAAAACCACTTTACAGGGATATTTTCTTTCGTTTTCTGAGCTATTTATGACCATCTTGTTCACATTACTGGAGCTCTGAGTCCCAACAGAATCTTTGCTTATTCATTATATGATTTCAGATGAGCCAAAACATATTTTCTCACCAGTTTGTCTAACAAAGCATTATATGAAGTAAACAATGTTGTCTTTCTCATCAGGATAGTCTTAGGGAAATCTTAGTAATACTATACTGAAGATACAGTTAATTATTACCATTAAAATAGGTAGAAACAAGATTATAGTAGCTTATAATACCCAAAGTAGTTGAAGTTGATAATGAGCATTTATGGTCTATGTGTAATGCACATGTATTTGTGTTAAAAATTGTTGATGGAATTTACTCCATTTGATTTACACAGCTATTCTGCTCCTAAATTTGAGGTGCCGTACATAGTCAACAGAAAATAAATAAATAAATAAATAAATAAATAAATAAAATTCTCTAGAGAACTGTACTTTTCTCCCACTGAAGAGTTTGAACTCAGTTGGACAGCATCTTTCTGTGGCAATTCTGTCTATCATAGTCTTTTGTAATTTATGCACTTGATTTAGAAGGGCTACATCACTAAGTGTCTTCAACATAAGCACATTTTAATAGAATGGAAGAGGAAGGCTGCATCCTGACTACAGAGAATGTCAGCAGACCAAAGAATTGTAGATTTGACAGATATCCTTTTAAGAAGCTGAGGGGTTTAAGTTCTTTTTTGCCTGTTTTATGGCTTTATTTTCTAATTTGTCCAAAGCAACCTCAACTAGACACCAGGTGGTTTTAAATTCTGGTCATGTCAGCATTTACTTGTTCTGGTTCATCCAAATATTTTTCATCTGCTTTATTTTTATTATGATTTTTTGTCTCTTTTGTAGGGTTGAAGTAAGAGTCACCTTTTATACATAAAATTGTGAGTGATTGCCATCACCAACATCTGTCTGAGATGCATACTTGAGTATGTAGACACTCAGACTTTGCACATCTTGGGTACAATCCTGGGAAGCCCCTACAAATCTGCTCTCAGCACAACCAGCAAAAAAAATCACGTTTAACTAGAGATGGGATAGAATAGAATAGAATAGAATAGAATAGAATAGAATAGAACAGAACAGAACAGAACAGTTCAGTTGGAAGGGACCTAAGAATATCATCAAGTCCAACTGCCTGAGCACTTAAGGGCTAACCAAAAGTTAAAGCATATTATTGAGGGCATTATCCAAATGCCTCTTGAACACTGACAGGAATGAGACATCAACCACCTTGCTAGGAAGCCTGTTCCAGTGTTTGACCACCCTGACAGTAAAGAATTTTTTCCTATTGTTTAGTGTGAAGCTTACCTGGAAACATGAGAAAATCCTACATTCAGCATAATATTATTTGATAGTCACTTAAAAACTGTACAGAGAAGTGATTTTTTTGTCTTCTCATTTGAGTTCCTGTAATCACCCAAACTGAAAATTTTAGCTGCTAAATATTCATTTTGCACTGTTTGTTTTCTATTATGGAACTCAATGTATATATTTCGCAGTACAATAATGAGGCTGATCTCTCAGCAGCAGCATATAACTCTTGAATTCTCAGCATTACTCGGTCAATATTGTAGGCCACGTTAAGTCTAGGTAAAGAAGGGGAGAAGAGGCAAGACTATGTAATAGCTATGTTAGCAAGGAAAAGTCTCACAGGGTGAGAAAATGAAATTCTGTCTCCTGCTGACACCTTTGTTTATGATCAGAAAACATCTAAATACATGGAGAATAGAACAAATATATATTCCAGAAACATTCAGATCAGGAGGGAACCTGGACTAGGAAAAACAATTTCAGGACTTTCATTTTTCTCTGCAAGATAGCGGTATTGCAGAAAACTAAGGGTAAAATCTTTATGTTGTTCTGTACACAACAGAACACAAGGTTGGGACGAAACATCTATTCCATAAAAAGCATGAACAGGACTGCATATGGCTAAGCAAGATTTCCACATGCGCCCTTAGTACACTGATCTATGCAAGAACGCTCCTTAGAGAGGGTACAATTTATATCCAGTAAGCTAGCAATGAGATGAGCCCATTTGCCATTAATGATGTTAAGAATAGAGAAGCAATATAGCTAAATTAGAGGAATCTGAACATTTAGCAGGTGCTCTAATTATCAGTGGAATAATTTGTGAGATAATCTGCTAGCCAGAGTAATGCAAGGAGATAGGCAAAAACATTTGCTGTATGTGAGGCTTCTGAAAATTGCCTTCCAAATAAAACTGTTAGCAAGCAGTAAAAATAAGTACATAAATAAAAATGCATAACAAAACATTAAGACAGGCTGTATGATGAAACTGTTCTTTTTTGGGAGGGATGGGGGGGGAAGGTGAAGTCATTTGCAAGACAATAGAAAAGTGTGATTATAGGGACAATATAGGATAAAAACAACCATTTTTTGAAAACAAATGACTGTTGGTACCGATTGTAAATAACTTAAAAGGAAAATTTTTTGGTGGGCATAAAAACAAAGTGCAAAGATATGATGATGCAACAGAATTTCCTTAGTTTCTGAATCTCAAGCCATTCCACCTATCTTTTAGAATATGATTTCTCACTACTGGGGCTGTTTGTGACCAAATCATAGCACCCACATATGAGAAGTATCTGTTAGATTTTAGAAGAAAACTGTGATTATTTCAGAAAGTAGCAAGCAGAAAAGCCACATCTCAAAACATCTTCAATGGAAAACTTGTCTCTCTTCTCAGTCAAATCTTGTTCATTCTTCTTCCTTCTTTCCCTTCTCATTTTCACCTTTTTATTAGCTTTGCTGTTTTCTCTGAGGTGAGATTAGAATTGGTCTACGAGTAGCAAAAAATGAGGAAAATGTTTGTTTTCCTCCTGCAAGATCTAGTTAAAAGTCAATCCTTCTTTTGGGACTTCCTTCACTGACAGCAACACTTGTCTTTTCCTCCTTTCTATTTTGAAGGCCCAGAAGATGTATTGATGCCACAAGATCCTCCCACAAGTTAAGGTACTATGTAATGTACCAGTAAATTGTATTTAGTGTTCTAGCACTTCTCCCGAAAAACAGAATTAGTCCACAGTAAAAGGATTAATTAAGATTACTGTTGATGATAGTGACTCGATCTTCTAGTTCTTAGCCAAGGTGATATCACAATGATATTAAAATACATTTTTAGGTATAAAATTTTTCTTCTCTTCATTGGGAGATGTATCCATTACATTCAGGGCAGCATTAGATCCATTATTCTGCAGTTATGGTTACGTTGGTCGATTTTTTCATGAGCTAATGTTCGGTTAATAAGGTGTCAATTACAAATGCAAGCAAACAGGGCAAAGAATAACAGTTATAATTGCTGTAGTTATCACCTAAGTGCAATTATCTACAACTGCTGAAATAAATCACTTCAGGTTTTAAAGCTATCTTTACAGCATTCCTGTCTATCTTTTTTATTATAGCTGCCTTTTGAAATATCTCATCATTTTTCTTTTTTATTTTTAAATCAGTGAGTGAGAAAAAGCTAATCACCTTCATTTGTGAGCAGAGAGAACTCAATCTGCATTAAATTACAAGTTTTTTTTTCTCCCCATAGGTCTTAAGTAAACACAATGAAATGTCTCAGTTCTCTTTCCCTACTTCTGCTTCAGTCTACCCCAATAGGTTCCTCTGAAAAGACGTAATGAAACTTCTATATCCTCTATTTTTTATTTTATTCTATTTTAAACAAGTTGAAATGGAACTTCTCTCTTTCTGCCATATAGTATGCTTAATAAGTACATGTAGTACCTTTTTCAATGGGGGAACTTCCAGGATTCTCCTAGTTAAAAGCAGACACACCTTTTGAAAACAAACATTGGACAGATATGTGATTAGATCACAGAGAAACCTCTTCCTCCGAAACACTGAGAATTTTGGATTTTAAAATGCAATTTGCTTTCCAATGAAGAAACATTTACAAAGACTGCTAGCAAGAAAAAAAGCAGCTTTTGTAGAAGCATCTGATTTGTCATCCATAGCACAGTACCAGAGGAAGGTGCATTTCTGGACTTTATTATTCTCTTTGTCCGGCTGAGGCTGTGTTGACAGAGGTCTCCTGATTAGTCTGAAAAAAGAGTTTACTAGGTAGCATCCGAGGAAGCAAAGTGTGTGTGGAAGCAGCTGGCTGCAGGGTGTAAAGGGCTACCTCTAATGGCCTGCTTCTAATTGTGTCAGGGCGTCCTTCCCTCTCTGGAAAATCAGCAGCAGCAGCTGAAGCTACCTCACTCCCTCCATGTCTGTGGTGTAAACTGAGCGCTAGGTGATGGAGACAGCTTGTCTGTCAGATCACACTTTCTCCTGACTTTGAATGTATCTCTAACACCCCTGGAAAAGCAGAACATTCCCAGAATCCAGCTATGTTTTTCAAATATATACTCTAGTCACAAGCATCATCCTCCTCGCAGATACTTAACTGAACTGATCCTTTCTTTCTTGCCTGCTACCCCCACATTTTCAGCTTTGTTGCTGCTTTCATTAACTCCTCATTGCATGCTCTGGGCATATAATTTTTTCTAAGGCTAGGAAGGAGAGATGAGCTTCCTTGTTGCATTATTCCTTCTGCTACAAGTGGGGTCTGCCTGTGTTATATTTGAATACAAAGAGTGAAGAACCACCAGTAAAAGAAAGATGTCTGAAAAGTCCAAAGATATTTTTTTCTCCCATGTCTCCCATTTTTACTATTTTTAGGGGGATGTGTTTCCAAGAAAAGTTTTTTGGTGGATGGAAGCTTGTTCTTCTAGTTGTCTGTGTCCTTTTCGATATGACTCTCTTTCTGCTATCTTCCTCCCATCTCTACACCCTTTGTAAAAAAGGCCCATTGTCACAGAAAAGAAGGTGACACAAAGAAATCAAGCATTGATCAGAGATGCCCAGAGCAGCAACAGCATTGGGAAAGTCAAGGTTAGAGGCAGTATGCATGAGTAGGCATGCATACATCAATGCTCATATTATGGAATTGGCTGATTTTTCATCAGGGCTGTTTCCTATGGCATATGTGCTTCAAATGCCACTTGACACCATTTTTCTCTGCTACCTTGTGACTGCACACATGCCTTATCTGGCCTGGAGATGTTTCTGGTCTTGACCATTTCTCCAGCAGTTTGGTGGAGGCTTCTGCGCAAACAACTTGGTCTCTATAGAAAGTGAAGCAGTTGAGCTTGAAGAATGAAGTTTAACTATTTTTAACCTGTCAGTTATAACTGATATGATGGTGATGTGAGAAGATGTGGCAACATGAGTTCAATTATTCCAATAACAAGAGTGAAATGAAACAAAATCCACAGAATCTCACAGGTTGTCATGACAATTTGGCTTTCTGTTATAATAGGTTTACCTCCAAAACAGCAAAAAAATGCATTTATTACTTATCCATGTTTGCATTATTGGAGTTAAACTCAGTGGAACACTTTGAAAATGTATATGTTTAAGCCTTTGAGTAAAGCAGCAAGGTACCAATCATTTGTATTAACTGGAATAGCCATTAAGTATGTTTGGTGAAAGTAAACAGGAGGTATTACATGGATAATTCCCACTGGGATCTTAAAGAAATAATTTCAGCAAAATTTGTTCTTGACTCAATTTTACAAATGCATGTAGTGCCAGTCTTACAAAAAAAAAAAAAAACAACGTTCAAGGTGCTCTCTAAAACTCTTTGATACTGTGGCATATAAATCTAAAACCTTTGGAAGATATGAATAGCTACGACAAAGCATACAAAACAACCATCAGGCCAAAAAAAAAAAAAGGAGAATGTAAAGGCACCCAAATAAATTAATGGGAGGGTAAATGGAGGTCTTAGGTTGAGAAGCTCTTAAATTGCATATTACCATAACTTGGACAGCTGTGACACAGAAGTGTCATTTGGTTGTTGGGGTTGCCTTCTTCCCATGCTGTCTCCCTCGCTGAGTTACTAGCACCTACTAGAAAGCCTCCTTGTCCTCCTGGAGCCTTGTTCTGCTGCAGAATGGATATTCTCACATAACGTAAAGCAATCTGTCAGGTCAAATACACTTGATAGCAGTTTGATCAGCATGGATGGCTTGATACCACAAGGTCAAGAATTTAAGGTAATTTACTGCCCTTTGGCATGCTGGTGAAGTGCAAGAAAACAGATATTTCTATAGATAATATACTTGTAGTAGTGTTGCAGGCTGAATAGCAGGGGTTGCATTTTCTTCTGGAAGCACTGAAGTCTCCAGATCTGATATTAAACATTTGGAGGGCTAGAAGTAATTAGGCTATATACAAGAAATATTGCATGTCACTGAAAGAAGAACCATCATGAACAGTCATCCTCCATAGTCCATTCTGTAAGTTAAACAAATCTTAGGTGTGATATACTCTCAAAGCAGATGTGTCATTTTTCCATAAGAAATATTATATACTTTAAGTGAATTGAAAAGTGAAGTCACCCAGTAATGGAGCAGGACATAACAGCAGTTATTTAACAGGTTGAAACAACTCCCATTGAATCACTAGTACCTGTCTCCTTTGATGTAAGTAACCCAGCCATTGTAAGAGCAGATGTCAGTATCTGTGGATTAAAGGGGCTATTGTTGAAAGGGTATGATGGTCTTCTGAAGTCAACTGCTTACTATCTAATGACAATGAGTAATACTGAAAGTAGTTGTTTTCGGATTGAACCTGTCTCTTCTTAGTTAGAAATACAGGAAAAATACTGAAGGATGAGAGACTCATGAACTTGCTCCTGACTACGTGCTACTTGTACCAGGACAAATAGCTATGCCTTGGTTCATATAACAGCAAGTTTCCCATATTACTGAGACTGTAATGAATTTTTGGTGGGCTGGCCATGAGATGAAGAAAAAAGACCAAAAATCAGGGAGAGTCATAGAATCATCTAGGTTGGAAAAGACCCTTAAGATCATCAAATCCAATCATCAACCTAATGGTACCAAGTCCACCACTAAACCATGTCCCTAAGCACCACATCCACACATCTCTTAAATACGTCCAGGGACAGAGACTCCATCATTTCCCTGGGTAGCTCATTCCAATGCCTAACCACCCTCTCCATGAAGAACTTCTTCCCGATGTCCAATCTAAACCTCCTCAGGCACAACTTGGGGCCATTTCCTTACCTCCTATCACTTGTCACCTGAGAAAAGAGACTGACACCCTCCTCACTGCAGCCTCCTTTCAGGCACTTATAGAGAGTGAGGAGGTCTCCCCTTAGCCTCCTCTGCTCCAGAATCAACATCCCTAATTCCCTTAGCTGCTCCTTATACGTCTTGTTTTCTTGTCCCTTCACCAGCTTCATTGCTTTTCTCTGCACATGCTCAAGCAACTCTATATCCTTCTTGTAGTGAGGGTCCCAAAACTGAACACAGTACTTGAGGTGTGGTCTCACCAGTGACATGTACAAAGAGGCAAAGAAGTTGAATTAAAGACTAATTGACATGACTTTTTTTCGGTAAAGCTTGGAAGAAATGTAAAAATCTCATTTTAGATCCATCTAAAACAGTATGTTAAAAAATTTTTGCTACTTCCAGGACATTTGAAACATTTTTACTTGCAATAATTATAGTGAAATACTAATAAAATGAAAAATATAGCTTTGAAGTTGAAAATTTAGAGGTTTCATTTTTAAAATGTTCAAATGAAATATTTCAGAGCTGAAATATTTAACTTTGAATATGTCAAATGAAATATGTTGACACAATTCTCCCTAAACTGTTCTTTCCTCCCAAAATATTATTGAACTCAGTGTGTCACCAAAGAAAGTTCCACCTTCTCTGGAGCTATCTCTTGCTGATCAAATTTCTCCTGTCATACTGCAGATGCAATCCTACTTTTTAAGATCCTAATATTTTGGTGTCCTCAATGTTATTTTAATAAGGGAATATTTTTACCTGAGAGAATTCACCTGAGAAAAGAGGTCCTGCCTGCTGCAAAATCTGCAAATTAGCACTTTGGGTAATGAGTTCTGCAGCATGAGCTGGTGTAGGGAGTGCAAGAGGCCAATTATTTTCTTTCCTCTGTATCAGGAGGCAAAACCACACTAGGAGGCAGGATTAGGACCCAGACCACACTGGCAGCCTCCCTTGTGATCCCAATACTGCTTTGAAGGGAGGGGGCAATTGTGCCACTGCCACCTGGCATGAGAGCACAGCAGCCACAGCACGGTGAGGAAGACATCTGATGCCTCTTCCCTCTAGAACTGTGGGGACAAAGGTATCCAAAAGAAGCCAATTTAATAAGGCTTCCAAGGTAAAATGTAGGGCTTTCAGTTAGACAAAGACATTGTTTGGTTAGAAATGTGATCAGAGGGCTCAGTTAAAGAGGATCCAGGCTCAAGAAGATTTCAGAGGATTCACAGCTAAGGCCTGGAAGCCCTGGAAAGCCTTCTGTTCTTTCACTGTACCTCTGCATTTTCTGCCATAATTTGCCAGCCAAAAAAAAATTAACCTTTAAATCAATCTCACAGACTGGCACAGCAGAATTGGCAGTGAAAATTGCTTGGCAGCAAGAGTTCTTGTGGAGAATGGCAGGGCTTGTGCTCGTTATTCAGTTGGGTTCTTCATGGATTGTTTCCTTATTTACATCGATGGAAAATATGTGAATGTTACATTTTGAATTAACACATAGTCATTTTCTACAGTTGAGAACTGAGGAACTTGTGAGTATTTTTCATGCTGTGTTATGAAGAGGGATAAATGAGGTCATGAACACCTTATAACAATGCCCCAGTGGGATGGAACTTTAAACAAGATGACAAACTCATATATAGGAAAACACCAAGGAAATAGCTCCATGACCAGAGAAGTTGTTTTGCAAGGCAAATATCAATATTTATTAATATCCAATGGGAAAAAAATACTGATGAGATAGGTATATTAACTGCCTATTGTTGTTGTTAGGCTTTTAATTTGCTTTGTAATCTACACCTACTATATTAATTATTAGATGAATAGGAACGAATTGGATTATGCGTTAGACAACAATCTAGTCTTAACTGGCATGGGCATGCTGTTATTTTCTAGACGATCTGTTATTGTTATTAGGGCTGGTTGAAAAAATGTTGTTAGGCTTCTATTAGAAAATGCCAGTCTTACCAAAAAAAAGCAAATTAAATATTGGCATGAGAATTAGTTATGGTTTCTAAGTGCTAAATTGATAAAGGAAGACTTTCAGAAGCTATTTCAGCTGTGTAGATCAGGTGATGCCTTGTTAAATACCATGGCCTTTAGAAGTAAGATGATGGCATAATCACTTAAAAAATCCCAGGCTAATTAAAAATTAGCAGTTTTTTTTCATTGTTTGAGCTCATTTCTGAAGAACAGTAGCACACACAACATTAGAATTATTGTCACGTTTAAAACAATCTGTCCTTTTCAATTGTTTACATCTTACACCACCACCACCACCACCTTTTTTTTTTTTTTCCTTCTATTAGTTTGCACAATTTATTCAGAGTATATGTAAAGTAGTCTGGACTTCAAATTAGTATAATCAATGGCATCTCTGAAGAGATCTACTTCTGATAGAACCAATCAGAATTTTTCTCCATTGGAAAAAAAAAAAAACAACAATAGTTGCAATGGTTGTGGAAAATCATAGTGTTCCTGGAACTACAGCTTTATTTTTGTGTGCCATACTACTCTTTTGTTGAATTATGCCACCAAAATCACTGAGAAAGCATCAGATCAGAAAATTAGTTATTCTTAAATATCTCTAAATCAGTAAACACATACTTTTATGCATCACTTTTTTTTTTTTTTTTATGAAATGATATAGATTTATTTATTTATTTACTTATAGATGGCTACCCTAAAGAAGAAATGATTTACAGATGGAGAAAAAACTCAGTGGAGGCTGCTGACCAGAAGTCTTGGAGACTCTATCAGTTTGACTTTATGGGTCTCAGAAATACTTCAGAAATTGTGAAAACCTCTGCAGGTAAGAATGATACAAATGGCAGTGCTTGTTTTAGAAAACTAAATATTTCAAAGTGTTCATCCCCAGTTTGTTTTCATTCAAGTGTAAGTTGATTGTCATATACCTCACGGTCTGCATTAAAACCTCTAAAGTGAAGACTTGAGAACTGTTGGCTTTTTCTAGTTTTTGATTAACTTCCTTTTCTTTTTCTCTACTCTTTATGTAATTGCACAAACTGAGGAATAAATGCTACCTTGGCATGGCTGTTTGCTATATACTTGAAGTTATTATATTAGTCTCATTCCTCAGTTAAGTTTATTAAGCCATTTCTGCATTGAGACAGAATCACACAGAACCATTTAGGTTGGAAAAGACCTCCAAGATCATCCAGTCCAACCTATCACCTAACACTACCAAAAATATATGAGACATATGTTTTCACCATGAATTAAAGAGAAAGATTTTTAAGCACAGTTGTAGGGTTAGTGACACTAGACACTTTCCTATTAATCATTCAGCCACAGGCATAGTATTTTTCTTGATATTTCAAAGGCACCCTATTTCTCAGCTGATAAATGCCTTTGCTAGTGACCTTACTAATTGTTTGTAATTAAAATCTAATGATGCCTATTTTATTTCTACAGAAATCTTACTCTTTCTTGTAATAACAGCCACATAGGTGAAAAGGTATTTAAATAGCACACATTAGTTGAACTGGATAAATTCTTATGAAATTCAGACAGTGTCTAAACTTTATGCATGACTAAAGTAAGCTTCATGGTTACTCTGACTCTGCAGTAGGCTCCGTGATTATCATTTGTTAAGTCTTCTCTCAGCCATGGAAGGGACCTGCTAGAAGTAACCATCTGCTTAACTGATGGTAAATTTTTGAAAATCCAATTATTATTATTATTATTTTAAATTTAAGCAGTGTTATGTTACTCCTTGGAAAACACTGTGAATAATAATAAAAATGATTAATCTCTGAAACTACTGCTGTTGGGTCATGGCCTACCCACTAATGTTAGTAATGTATTCTCAGGACTTGATAGCAGTTTTTTTGTAATAAAATGTCATTAAAGCTTTGGTGAATATTTTGGGTTGGTAGTTTAGCAGAGTGAAATGTTGCAAATATGTAAAAGTTTTCTTCTGTTATGGGTACGAATCCTTGTAGTCTGTAAGTTTCTTAGGGATGCAAATTTCTCAGGTGAGTTAGCCATAAATTGAACCAGGAACTGGTGGATACAGTCAAGTACAAAGTAACAAATCATTAAAGTATCTGTGTATAGAATCATAGAATCATTGAGGTTGGAAAAGACCTTCAAGGTCATCAAGTCCAACCATCAGCCTGACGAGTCCCATCACTGAACCATGTCCCTTAGTGTCACAAAGGTAGGCACCTCCCTTAGTTCCACAGCATGCAGGCAATGGAGGTCATTGGAAGGGATGGTAGGAATAGGAAAGGCCTGCTCTGCCTGCTTTGCTCACATCTGGAGCAATGCCATCTTGAGTTTGCATGAAGAACTGCTAACCACAAATGCAAGAAGAGTTACCCAGTTGGCCATATTAAGATGTTGATAGTGTCTTGGTAAATAAATATACCTGTCAACCTCATGCTTTGCACAGGACAAAACTATTTTTAGGTTCACATTCAAGTGAGTACATGATTAACATGGAACAAAGAAAAATATATTTCCTATGCTTTTTTTAGTATACATCCAGTTCCTACTAAGATGGGTAAGCTGACGGTATGTTTTTCCTATTATTGCTATTGCTGCTTCTGTTCATCCATGTTCATGAGTGCAAAACCCAACAGCAGTGTTGAACTGTACCTACTGGAACCATCGTGACATTTCTATTCTCCTAAAGGCAGAAAGTGGCAGAAAGTTTTTGGCAAACTGGAGTTTATTCAAATACTATAAATAAAACAAAAACAACCCTATCAGGAGGCCACGGAACCTAACTTGGAAGAAGCCATGTAAAATGTATGGGTCCGATAATCAGCTGGTGTTATTAGGTAGAAAAAACAGTTGTGCATATGGCCCATATATTCTGGCCAGCAGATGGCTGAGAAGGGGCTCTCAGTCAACAAACATATGAAAAACAAAATGCTGAGTTTGCACATGGACCTGATTTTTTCTTTGTTTCTAGAATAGACTCTGCGGGTATATTTACATTGCATTTCAAGATATTTTCAAAGCCAGATTTACTGAACATTATTTACTGTCAGGAGCAACCCAGGACCTGGACTAAGGAAAACTAACTGGTACATTGGGAAACCTTGAGTATGCCTCATGCTATAGTGCAAGGATTCCCAAAATAGAGGGTGGGGCACAAAGCCCACCTGGGACTGTGGAATATGTCTCAAATGCAAAATTTAAGATAATTCTGTGACTACATGCTGTGAGCAAAGAAGTGTATGTATGAGAGGGAGGCTGCGCTGGGGCTGCCCCTACAACACTGCAGGTATAGAAGCCCCCTCAGTTTGGGGCTGCTCCCTGGAGAGGCCAGTACACACGGACTAGCCTCTGGGAGCCTGTAGATGTCCCACCAGCTGCCATCGCTCTGCAGAGTGGATGCAGCATTGCATCCACAGAAAGAGCAGCATTGTTGAGAGTGCAGCTCAGGGAATTGTTCAGAGTAATGAGAGGGAATTGGGAAAAGGAAAGCAGGCAGGATACCAACAGCAGCTTCCTGACAATGAGAGCTACTAAACTGTCATCTGTTCCTACCAAGGGAAATTGCAGAAACTACTATTATACAGGGCAAAGTAGACCAGACAAAGTATGAGAAAATGTACTGCAGGGAGCAGTCCTCCACTAGCAGGAGATGGATTCAAAAGCCTAATGTCTTTTTTTAGTTCTAACTTACAGACTTCTGCTGTTTTATGACACTATTACTTCTCAATAAAGTGTGTGTTCATCTACAATACGGGAGCTGCCACAACATTGCGTACCTGTATCCAGTTCAGATATGCCTTTTTTAGCTCCTTTTCAGCAATGTTACAGCAATAATGAAGACAGGTCACACTGACCACACAACAACATGCTGCTTTTCTTCCAGTATTTGTGTAAGCCAGTTTATTTTTGCCCCAAAATGACTAGATTTTTTTTACTCTGTGGAGTTCTGCTGTTTGATATTCTTTCACTCTTTCCAAACCTTTTTTTTTTTCCTTCCCCAAACATTTAAATAACCTTTATGTTAATCTAGGGCAATTTTGGAGGTATACAAGTAGGAAGCCAGCTGTAACAGACTATTCCTGAAATCTAAGCAAGATGAGAAATACTGTCATCTCTTGTCTTGTGCCAGCAGTGAGTAAAAGCATTAACACAGTGGTGTGCTTTACTCTTGCAAGAAGACTATCCTCTCTTACAATAATCCATCAGCTAGGGAAAGTTTTCATGGCCATCTGGTAGAGGTACTCAGCTTTTTTCTTGAGGATGATTTTTGAATTTCATGCTAAGATACAAACATAACCAGATAAATACCTATTGTGTCTGATGAGCACATGGAATACACAGCAGAGCTCACTGTGCTGGTGTTGTGACCATGCACCTTTATCTTACACCCTAAGTAAGCTCTCACTGTCAGGTGATGTCAAAATAATTCACAAGTATGGGAGAATTCCCCTGTTGCCATCTGTCAGGATACTCAAATACTATAGCAAAAGCATTTCTCTTGCTACAATGTCAAATAAGGTTGATAAAGATAATTAAAGTAGAGGGAATACTAAGCAACCTGAAGCCACCTGGCACTGAGCTGTTAAAAAACAAAAACAAAAGCAAAAAAAAAAAAAAAAAAGTTAAAAAAAAAAAAAAAAAAAACCCAAAAAAAAAACAAAAAAAAAAGGGCACAAGATTCAGGAAAATGGTCCATGACAAAGACTGACCAAAAGTTTGTCAGGTCTTCTAATCAACTTATCTCTCCAGTACACAATGTTTTGTCCTCCTGTACATCACAAGTCTCTTCTTTATCAAAATTACAAATCTTCTTCTAGTATTTTTGCAACAATAAATTCTGAAAGTGCTTTTATGAATTTTAATTCATCTTCAGCACAAATAATCTAAGGCAGGCAGGTATTATTCTTACTCTACAAATGAGAGAGACAGCATACAGAGAAGNAAAAAAAAAAAAAAAAAAAAAAAAAAAAAAATATAAAAAAAAAAAAAAAAAGGAACTGCATATAATGAGAAAAACCTGAAATTTTAAACTTGCAAATCAGCCAATGGAAGGCGATCAGGAAAACAAGAGAGAGAGGGAAAGCATCATAATTTAGAGACATCACTTTGTGTTTGCAGTAAATCATAGAATTATAGAATGCTTGGGTTGGAAGGGACCTTAAAGATCATCCAGTTCCACCCCACTCTGCCATGGGCAGGGATGCCACCCCTAGACCAGGTTGCCCAAAGCCCCATCCAACCTGGCCTTGAGCACCTCCAGGGATGGGGCATCCACAGCTCCTCTGGGCAGCCTGTTCCAGTGCCTCACCACCATCATCGTGTAGAATTTCTTTCTAATGTCTAACCTAAACCTACCCTGTTTTAGCTTAAAACCATTACCCTTGTTCTCTCACTACACTCCCTGACAAAGAGTTCCTCTCCAGCTTTTCTGCAGGACCCCTTTAAGTACTGGAAGGCTGCTATAAGGTCTCCCCAGAGCCTTCCCTTCTCCAGGCTGAACATCCCCAGCTCTCTCAGCTTTTCTTCATAGGAGAGGTGCTCCAGCCCTCTGATCATCCTCGTGGCCCTCCTCTGGACCTGTTCTAATATGTTCATGTGCTTCTTGTGCTGGGGGATCCAAGCTGAACTCAGTGCTCCAGGTGGGGTCTAATGAGAGCAGAGTAGAGGGGGACAATCACCTCCCTTCAACCTGCTGGTCACGCTTCTTTTGATGCAGCCTCAGACATGGTTGGCTTTCCGGGCTGCAAGCACACATTTCCAGCTCATGTTGAGCTTTTTATCCACCAGTACCTCCAAGTTCTTCTCCACTAGGGAGCTCTCTATCCACTCATCACCCAGCCTGTATTTATGTTTGGGATTGCCCCAGCCCATGTGCAGGACCTTGCACTTGGNTGCTGGTCACGCTTCTTTTGATGCAGCCTCAGACATGGTTGGCTTTCCGGGCTGCAAGCACACATTTCCAGCTCATGTTGAGCTTTTTATCCACCAGTACCTCCAAGTTCTTCTCCACTAGGGAGCTCTCTATCCACTCATCCCCTAGCCTGTATTTATGTTTGGGATTGCCCCAGCCCATGTGCAGGACCTTGCACTTGGTCTCTAATTTTCACCCATAAGCTCTCAATGTGTGCATAGCTGTTCTTCAAAGACAGTTCCAGGCAATCAATCCTGTTTTTTGCATAGAGGGCAACTCCCCCATCTTTCCTTCCTTGCCTGTCCCTCCTGAATAGTTTATAGCCATTGATTGCAGCACTCCAATTGTGTGATTTATCTTGCCAAGTTTCTGTAATGGCAATCAAATCATAGTTTTCCAGCTGGGCAGTGGTTACCAGCTCCTCCTGTTTGTTACCCTTGCTGTGTATAGAGGCACTTCATTTGGGCCAACTGTCTATCCTTTTTACCAAGCCTTTTTTTGGATGGCTGGAGGATGTTCCTCACTATTCTGATAGGTGCACTTTTCCACCCTGTTGCTCACGAACATGTGAGTGTCCTGGTTTAGGGCCCCAGCTCCCAGGTTTGTTAGTTTAAAGCCTAATTCACTAAGGCAGCCAACCTGCCAGAGAAGGTTCTCCTTCCTTTCCTAGACAGCTGGGCCCCATCCCTCCCCATCAAGGTACCTTCCATGGTCATAAAAGCCAAAGCCTTGTCGATACCAACATCCATGTAGCCAGGTGTTAAACTTCTGGTTTTCCAGTCCCAGCCTTTCCAGGTATACTTCAGGAGGGGTGGGGAGGAAACAAACCCCTCCCCACAGAATCATGAAGGAATCCATGAGTAAATCTCATGGAGTGAGCTGTAGCATTGCTTGTGCTTTTCTGCTTGTGCTTTTTTTCCCCCCAGGGAAAGCCTATTCATTCTTTTTAAACCACTCAATTTTTTACACTGCTGGATAAACACAAAGACCTTGTAGCTATTGAATCTAATTTTCATTTACTTGAAAACTTCTTTGCACCATACAAGTTCTATTTATGTTTTTCCTCAGATGCCTTTAGCCTGAGAGATTTTTGCAGTCCAAAGGAGCCTTTGAATAAATAAGTTCAAGGTAATTCATCAGAAATATAAAGCACCATAAAAGTGCCCTATTTAAAATCATTAATAGCTGATCATTACAAATGAAATACAGAGAATCACACAGAGTGTTATTTCATACATTCTGAATAACCCCCAAGCAATACCCACACCCAATAAATAGCCATAACTGCTGCCATGAATAGATACACCTTTGCATACAATGGATGGGTGATGATTAGTGGAGTCTTCCTGTCATACAACTTCTAAATTGTGTTTTATATTTTGAAATTGCTGTTTCAGCAAGATCCTCAGCTTACATGATGCTCTCAGCCCTATACCACAGAGCTGCAAAGCAAGGTCAGTATCTGTTTTCACACATTCAGGTAAAGCTCTGTGGGACAATGCTAACAACACATTTTAAAGTACACACTCTGTTGAAGGAGACATTAAATGGCAAGTAAAAAGCTATCCTAGAATAAAAAAAAATAAGAAAGCAAGCATTGCTTGTATTTTAAGAAGATGCAAAGACCTACATAAATAGCTTTTGGCAGGAGAAGGGAGGAATAGATATGTTTTTGTAGGAAGGTCAAGTTTCACTGGGGGATCCCCTATCAGGTCAAGGGATAGGTCAGATGGAGACAGACATTAGCTGATGCTCCTTGATGTTTTCGCAAGACTAACACACTCCCAGAAATTTATCCACAAGAAGAGATGCTTAGCTCTTGAGCTAGGTGAGCAAAGAACAGCTGGCTTCAGAAACCATTTCAAAATCAGCACTTCTGCTTATTTTCACTGTCACCTTCTCCCAGATCACTCAGTTGTAGGTGCGGAGGGTCCACAACAAGTATCCCCATGAGAAGAGCCAAGCAGTCCCATAGCAGTATGGGGCTCATCCAGCAGCCTAGCCATCACCCCATAGGTCTGTGTTGATGAGGCAGGACCACCAGCCGGCCTGGACATCAGGTTGGCAAAGCAAGGCCAAGGTCAGCAGCAGGCAGCTGAGCCCCTCAGCGTGGGGAAGGGGTTGCAAGGGAATCACAGAATGTTTGAGGTTGGAAGGGACCTCTGGAGATCATCTAGTCCAAGCCTCCTGCCAAGCAGGGCCACCTAGAACACATTGCACAGGATCACATCCAGGCGGGTTTTGAATATCTCATCCACCCAGCTAGTCATTCTGTCATGTCAAAGAAGGATGGTCAGAGGATGGTCAGGGCAATTGGAGACTGTTGGTGCACTCACAACAGTAAGGGAGAAAAGATGCACCAGGTGCTATAGTTGCTGAATATGGGTGAGTCTGTGGATGCTTGTTTTTAATGATCTGATTCAGCTCCACCCTCTCCTGTACCAACTAACTAATCTAAGGATATTTATTTAATGAATATTCATGAAGCACTTTCGGTTTTTAAACATCATTGACATTTTTTTAATGTCCTACTGAGTCCTGATGGCACACAAGAGAGTGCTTGTCATTTGTGTATTCTTCCCAAGACAAATGTGTCTTTGTGTGGTTGTTTCTCCTTTCTCAAATACCAAATTTGTTGGGATTCGCCTCAGCTGGCCATGCTGCACAGGCAGTTGTTAATCAGATGGCATTCTGAAGAAGACAAGTGGAGATACAGACAAATGCCCCATATCATTTGAAAATAGTGCCCATTTTGACATACTTGGCATTGTAGGAGCATGGACTCCTTCAGCCAGGGTATCACGTAATCTCAAATGCTTTAATGGTTAGGCTTTGGTTTCAAGCCCTCAGCAGACATCTGCTCTGGGTTCTCATTATTCCAGATAGTGTCCCCTCCTCTTCCAGGCAGTGTTCCCTCCTCCCCTCTGTCCCATCCTGCTTGACTAATGTGAGTGCAGAAGGGGAGAAAGATAATTGGACTTTTTGTTTTTTTAAGTCTGAATGCATGATTGGAAGTGCAGATGGATTCCAGGAGCTCTGAACCTGCTTTCCCCTGACACCAGGCAAAACTTTTGTCTGTCAGACGTGTGTGTGGAAAGAGTCAGTCTCACCTCCACAAAGAGGTAGAACGGGAAATGCTTTTGATGGGAAAATTATCTGTTGCTCCTCTCTCCAGTTCTTCAGTCCTGACACAGTCAGGTTATACCTGACTTCAGGTATAACCCATTCTTACAGTTGTGGGGTCTTCCTTTATGTCAGGTAGGTGTAATTATCTTCATAGCTGTCCTTGGGCTCTTGAAATTTGGGATCTGGATTTTAGCCCTTGCAAACCTACAAGCTGTACTTGCACTTGTTCCCAAGGTTTATTAAATCAGGTTGGGGCTTTCAAAACTCTGTGTCTGTCATTTAGACTCATAGCTTCTTAATAAATTAAGATTCAAGCTAAAATCCTGTGTTGAGTCTTGAAGCTGAATGTAAGTGCATTTTTATAGAGAGAGCTTGATGCCTGAGGTGCCACCCTTCACCAGACTCTGCTGCCCCATCTCTGTATCATATTCCCCTCTGTTTTCTCACTTGATCTACACAAACAGACACATACAGTCTTCTCAGACTTTCACATCTTCTGTCCTCATGGGCCCTCATCTGCAGCAGCCCCAGCATTGCCAACTGGCAGGTACCAGCAACACACCCTTTAAAGCCCTTCTTGTCCAACTCTAGTGCCAAAGGTACCTCTGCTTGCTACCTTCACACACACAGATGTACACACCATCCTAGCATGTGCAACTTAGTTTTCACTCATCTTTTCTGTCTTATCTGCAGCTTCCTCCACAGCTCTATCCTCAATGAAATTCACGAAACCCAGTCCTTGCCACTGTAATTGTCTCTGGAATGAAGGAATATCATTAAGACTTCTTTTCTGACAGTAAATACCAATTCATGAGAAAACAGAAATCTAGTCTGATTATAAGAAGACTTAGCAATAATCTTTTCATTGACATTTTTTTTTTATCACTGATACAACATTTGCAACAAATCAAACCCCAGTTCAGCGGAGATAATCAAGTGTCTGTATTGACTTTTAAAAGATATTGGTATGTCAAATGATAATCAATCAGAATGAATATTTTGAATAAGCCATACTTCTTCTAAGTGAAATTTTTTTTTTTTTTTTTTTTTTTTTTTTTACAGCAGTTAATCTTGCACTTGTACACTTTATATGATAGATTCTGATAAGTTTGTCGTTAACCACTGAGGTTGGAAATGTAATAATTAAATGGATGATTACTAACAATACTTCTATTCCACTGAAGTGTTTTCCTATGTTGGTTACAAGTTTGACTGACACTTACGAGAATCAAAACATTTATATTGCCCTGCAAATCCAGCAGTTGCGCTTCTTATTATAAAAATGTCTCATGAAGCTCATAGTAAGATAGCTTTTGAAGAGAGTGATTGATAACTTGATCCATAGCCTACTGCAGTTAATGGAACTTTTCAGTGTTGCTGGCCTGGGATCAGGCACTGAAATGCAGAAGCCTGAAATTGGTTATTTAATATACAGTTTTATCTAAGTAATTGTTCAGTCACTTGCAACTAAGAAAGCTCAGCTTAACAGGAAGCTTAACGTCAGGGTATGGATAACATACACTAGAAACACCTTTCTTCTTATGTTTATGAATAATACAAATGATGATTAGAACTGATCAAGTGGATTTTATTCCTCTCCATATTTTATGATTGACAGAACTGCATGTATAACTGATTTTATTCTTATTCTTTGTCTTGTGGAGACACTTTTGCAGTGTCCCTTGTATAGGCCTTTATTGCTGCAAATGGGAGGAAAGAGATTAAAAATAAAGGAACTTTACTTCGTGGTAAAAGCAAAAGGAAAAAAAGCAGACAGTGGAAGTCTCAGAGGCAGGTCTTCACCTGCGCTTTTTTCTTCAGGGAAATTTCGGTAGGAAGTTATCTTCCCCTAAAAAATCTCCTGTTGTACTTGTTAAGGATCTCAAGTTGCCCTTTTTAAAGATTTTCACATTGCATGAAAAAAAAAAAAAAAAAGAAAAAGAAAAAGAAAGAAAGAAAAACCAGGGTTTTCCCATTAGCTTTTTCTTCAGCAGAGTTTTTACCTGATAGTCCCATGTTTTGGAAGTTTCACGTGTGTATAACTTTATGACGTTCTTGAATTAATGTCCTTATTCACTCTTCCATTGGTAATGTTGTATTTGTTGCTCCTCTGGCTTTTATGCCTACTTCTGTGTCATTATGCTGCTGTATTGGTGATTTAGGGTTGGCTCAATCAAAAATTTTATATTAACTCAGCCTGTGAAGGTTTGGCCTTTGCCCAAGGTTGCTACAATGTTATCTAAAAGTCTTTCAGAAGCAGCAATTGGACTTAATTTAGAACTCATGGTATTGCACAGGATGTTTTATATTTTATTCACTGCTGAATCTGCGATCTTAATGAGAACTTTAAGGTATAAAATGGGATGACTATTCACATGTAGCAGAAAGGTGTAAGTGACTTTTTAGATTTTAATGTGCCATACCTTAGAAAAAGTGTGGCACATGCTAGTTAAATGCTAGCAAGGTCTCTCTAAATTTAGCATTTACTCTTTCAAATCAGGGTCACGTTTCCAGATTCCTGCCATGTGGTAATTGGTAGCTCTTTGTCTCTAGGACCCTTTTTCTGCAGCTCATACTCATAACATTTAGGTCTTGTTCATAATAACAACTCCATCTCAGTTAACACCTTCTGCTGCCCAGTTATACTGGCAAGAACCAAAATCTTCTCTATGTTTATTTGCCTGATGCTGGATTTATCCAGCACCTACTGAAGCCAATGTGTATCTTTCCATTACCTGCCATAGAGGCTGGCAGGTAAGAGCTGTGATGTCAGATAGTACAGGACAGGTGTGGAGGACTGGCTCGACG
>VXAA01004835.1:7569-18468 GCA_013399115.1 Anseranas semipalmata
TGCCATTGTAAGTATAACTCTCAATCTCATATTATACATATTGTCCAGTATATTATAAAGCAAATGCTATCAGGTACCCTTATTCCATTAAATATATATATATATATCTTGAAGCTTAGTATCACAGAGAATGGACAATTGTATGTTACATAACTGGACAAAAAAATATATATATTTTTTTAAAAGCACCTTCTCATTTAAGCAGGCAGTTTTGGTTGCTTGAAGAAAGGTGGATATTATGAAACTTTAGAAATATTTTCCTGCTGTTTTGGAGTCCAGTTTGCCAATGTATCTTATCTGTTCCATAACAGCTGTCATTATGTGGAACAAGTGAACACACTCAATTTTTTATGTCAAAAAATAATTAAATAATTTATAATGAAAATGGGTAAAAAGTTTACAATATAATTGTATATTTTAAACCTGTGAGGTACATCATGTCACCTTGCCAGTTGTTCACAATAATTTTCAAACATCTAGAGTTATAGAGTAGAGTTTTATCTACCAGTGAACACAAATCCATATAAGTTTTCCCTGTATAAGATATTGTATTGACCCTTTCTGCAGGAAAACAAACAAACAAGTAAACAAACAAAACAAAATAAAACACTCAGTGGAAGTTTAGTACAACAATTTGTCTCGTGTATGATTCTTTATGGAAGAAAAAATTACACTTTTAACAAGAATTGGGAATGGAAAGCCTAGGAGTTGGTCATTCTCATTAAACTTAGAAAGCCTGTGCTTTTGTTTTGTCAACTTCATATACACACCCAAACTTCCACTCAAAAGTTGCAGTCTCTTATGTACTTATCCCTGTGGATGGTACAAGATGAGGACACATTCTGAATAATATTAAAATGTGTAGCATCCTTAAAAAACTCACAGGATCACCTCTGATCTTTACCAACAATGGCTGATGGCTGATGCTGGCTTTTCCCTTTTTCTGACTTCTCCCTGAAAGTCTGAGATGAAAATCTGTTTGAGTACAAAACCTCAGACAATTATTTTGAGTTGGAAATTAATAAAATACCCTGTATGTTTGAGGTCTATCGGATGTCTGGAAGTTCTTTGTCTATGCTTAAATAAGCAACTAATAACTTTGAGACTGTGACTAGTGGTCAGCAGAGAGAAACAGGCATTTGCAGAGACTGATATATCTTTGGTGTCTTAAATAAATCTCAGCCTGGTGTGTACTTTAGAAGAACTAATCTGTTTCCACTAACTATAGAGATAATGATTAGAATTAGCTTAAGCTACATGTTTTAGATAAAGTTAGTAAACCTAAACAAAATCTGTCACAGCTTTCAATAGAGAATTTAGAAGAGCCATTTGTTTGATATACTAGGAAAATTCTGGAAACTCTGCATAATGAATTCAACAAATACATTGAATTTATAGTTTCATCAAAATAAATTTATATCATCAAGATAATGACAGTGAGAATTTTTAAATGGGAGTCGCACCAATGGCAGAAGATTGATGGTTGAAGAAGAAAGCAAACAAGGCTCCCCAGGGAAGTGGTCACAGCACCAAGCCTGCTGGAGTTCAAGAAGCAATTATACAATGCTCTTAGACATATGGTTTAATTTTATGGTTTAATTTTTGGTTAGTCCTGTGTGAAGCCATGATTTGGACACAATCATCCATGTGGGTGTGTCCACAGTAGTTGTGTTGCACTGAATGGAAGGGATATGGTTTGTGAAGAGTGCAGAGGCATCTTATCTGTTCTGTATTTTATGTTTTGGTCTAATATTCATTATGATGTAGTTGTCTATCTTTGAATTAAGGAGAGTGAAGGAAACAAAAGAGGGAAGGAGAGAAAAATAGAAAGTGTAAAATTTATTTTCATACAAATAAAATGATATGACTGGTGGATTCTTCCAGTTTCAATCACCAGTAAGGTAGGTAATTAGGGTAATAGTCATCTAGGTTTCCTCTCTACCTCAGAGTTTTACTAATCCAGTCCTAAAATAGGTGCTTAGATATGTGGGATGAGTTGTCCCTCTGTGTACTTTTTTCTCAATAGAGAGAAATCTAGGAGTTGATCTTGGTTGCTCAGTTAGGCACATAATGCCCTAGGGAAGTAAGGCATCTATGTCATAAGGGTAGAGATGAAGAAGGACCTGTGGGAGATTCAAGATCCTCTGAAATAGTAGCTGAACACCAGACAAGATAATGGGAATCTCAAATATTACTGGACACCTACGTTTAGTTAGCTGAGACCCCCCACTTCCACTCCCCACATATATATGTATATTTTAAAGCAGCCAATGGTGCCTCATTCAGGTGCAACCTCTCCAGAGGTATCTCATGGCATTTGCAAACCATGGAGTTGCCAACAAGTCACCACAGGGCTGACTCATATGACATAAGTTTTATGGGAGAACTGTGTTTTTCTGAAGTGTGTTTTGGGCTTATGTGGCAAGGTTTTAGTAGATGGGGGGCTGCAGGGGTGGACTTTGTGAGAAGAGTCCAGAAGCTGCCCCATTTCAGATAACAGCCAGTTCCAGCCAGCTCCTAAAGAGACCTGCCACTAACCAAAGCTGAACCAATGAACGATGCTGGTTGCACCTCTGTGAGAACAGATTTAAGAAAGGAAAAAAACTGCTGCACAACAGCAGCTGAGAAAGAGGAGTGAGAAAATGTAGAGAGAAACAACCCTGCAGACACCAATGTCAGGGAAAAAGGAGTGGGAGGAGGTGCTCCAGGAGCCAGAGCTGAAGTTCCCCTGCATCCTATGGAGAGGACCATGGTGGAGCAGGCTGTCCCCCTCTAGGGAACATGGAGGACAATGTCAGATCAGATCTCCACGCTGCAGCTCATGGAGGAGCCCATGGTGGCACAGGTGGATCAGGCCTGAAGGAGGCTGCAGCCCATGAAGAGCCCATGCAAGAAGCGTACTCCAGGCCGGAGCTGCAGCCTGTGGAGAGGAGCCCATGTGGGAGCAGGTGATCTGGCAGGAGCTGCTGCCCACTGGGGACCCCTGCTTGGAGCAGTCCTTTCCTGAAGGACTACACCCCATGGTATGGACCCATATTGGAGCAGCTCTTGAAGAGCTACAGGCTGTGGGAAGCCCACACAGGATCAGTTCGGGAAGGACTGCATCCCATGGGAGGGACCCCATGCTGAAGCAGGGGCAGAGAGTGACCATGAAAAAGCAGTGGAGACAAAACATTATGGACTGACCACAACCCCCATTCCTCATTCCCTACACAGCTTGAGGAGGGGCAAGAGAGGAGGTAGAGGAGAGTAGATGGGATGAAGGTGTTCTTAGTTCACTTTTAGTTTCTCACTGCTCTAGTCTGTTATTAGCTATAGGCAATAAATTACATTAATCTCCCTGTGCTGAATCTGTTTTACCCATGACAGTAATTGGTGAGTGATCTCTCTGTCCTTATTGCAACCCATGAGCCTTATTTTCATCATATTTTCTCCCCCTGTTCTTTTGAAGAGGGCAAGTGAGAGAGCAGTGCGGTGGAGCTTAGCTAGCTATTAGCATGAAACCACCACAAAGTGACAGATGGAGATCAGACAGAGTATCCTGGAATCTCAAAGGTCAACAGGTACTTATGTGCAGGCAACCGAACAGAGCCTAGTGAAATTTGGAGAGCTGTTTAGCTAAGGTAGGCATCTATAACTTGATTCATCTGCATATTCACAAGCATAGAGCAGCATCTGAAATATATTAAGGTATTCCACCTGGTCTGAGGCTTCTGGTTCAGAACAGAGTTGATTTACTTTTTATTGTTGTTGCTGTTGTTTTTTGTTTGTTTGTTTTTCCCCTCACCTAATACAGATATTTATGTAATCCTAAAAAGTCACAAATAACACTAGACAGCAATATTCAGATGACTGTATGGAGGTCTTAAATCTCTTTAGTTTAAGTGGTCACCAGACTACACTGAACATATTAATAAACTCTCCATTAAATGTAATGAGAGTTTAAAAATCTAGCTTATAGATGAACACCTACATTGAAACACGTAAATTTTGGGATCAACAGTCTGAAGCTGGATTTCATCCTTATAGCTCAATTTAATTTAGTTACCTATAAGTATCTAATATTATTTGAAATGTCATGGGTTATTGGAGACATCCGTAGGTAATGGCACAGAACATATGGGAAACCTGCACCCTTCCAGCAATTATAGGTCAGACAGGATACCCTAGAATGTCTCAAACAGCAGAAAACAGTCTCTGTTTCAGCAACTAAATTCAGACATGAATGCCGAGTAACATAAATCTCAGCACAACTGACATCTTTGTGGCCAGGATTTTTCAATAGTTTGTGAGATGTTCTTGATAAATATTACTAAACTATAAAATCATCTTGGAAACATATTTGTAATATGAAGCCTTGTAATAACCTTATTAATAGTGGCCATTCTTAAATTAGTTTACCCTTAAAAATGTGTCTAAATAGACATTCAAAACTTTATTAACATTCCATGCATTTCAACAGCTGATTTTTTTTTCTAAGTATTATTAATTATTTAGAAGATCATTATTTTGTTTACCTTTGTTGTTGTTGTCACTACAGTCTTTGTTGTAGATAAATGTTTTGGTGTAATTTTGTCTTTTGAGCATCATAAACAGTAACAAATGCTTTTTGATTCACTTACAAATTATAAGAGAAGAGCCATGAAATTTTCCTAACCTTTTCTGCAGCTCAATAAATCACAAACAGACAAGAAAGTTAAGCACTGCTTCAGTGGAAAATCAGCAGACAGATGTAGCACACATTCCCCTCAAAATAATTCAGAACCTGTTCCAATTTATCAAATGCCTACTTTATCTGTCAAAACAATGTCCTTTCTCAAATAAAGGGCATTGTTTCTGCAGCAAGAAAAAGGTTCTGATGTATTGTTATCTGCAAATGGATGGTGGAATAATGGAACAACAGGCAGTGTTTCAAGCTAAGAGATCAAAGGGCAGAATACATTACAATTCTTGTTAAAATAAATTAGGCTGAAATCATAATTTCAATAAAGACATTTATAACCTTAAACAATCTCTGGAGTTTACAGACCTGCAGAAACAATAAGAAAATCCCTTTTAATATATGTTAAAGAATTTCATCCCACTGTGATGTCTTCAAATTTCAGAGAAATCAAGATTTACAGAGCTGTAATGTACATCTTGTGCTGACATTATACTATCTTACATTTGCAGAGGAAATATTTGCAATTGCTTCATTTATTTTTAATGTATGCTCATATTATCATCATACTATAAAAACATTCAGAGATTTCTAGATTAAGAATTTCCATAAGCAAAATTTATTAATTTGAAATCTTGCAAGATGATCTTGATTGTTAAATGTTAGATGATATGTTATAATATTAAGACACAATATAGAATTGAAGTCCTCCTTAAAAGTATCCATCCTTTCCAAATTCCACTAACAAAAATTTAGAAAGAAATCTATCTTCTCAAATGTAAATTAGAAAACAAAACAAACAAAAAAACTGTTAACAGGTTTAAAGTATTCATCAAATCTCTGCAAACCTTGTTCTATTACCAAGTCACTGTAATACTTACTCAGATACTTTCTTTAACCTCAACATGTCAGGTATTTATGATGATTCCTACAGCCAGCTTGATCCCGAGCTGAACTGTGACAACTTTGCACTGATGTATCTGTCTCCTTCGTGATTGCATGCGGCCCTTTCTTTCTTATATTCCTCCACTTTTTAATACTTTTTTTTTTATGTAACTGTGACCTCTATCAGTTATTAAGTTTTTTTTCTCTGTTATGATACATTTTTAATATCACAGAGTCCTCTAAAATATGACTGAATCAACCGCTTTAGAAATGTATTCATTTATGATCAGCTAAGGACAGCTTCAAAATTTATCAATATTCTTTTTTTTTTTTTTTAATAAACACTTTACTTACACCTTGCCTTTCTTAGATATGGAAAATAGGGTCTCAATAATTTTATTAAAAGAAACTCCATGATCAGAATCACAGCAAAGTAAAAAGAGAACATTTTGCTAAATATTCTGTGATCACAAGTTCAGATTTATTTCTAATTGTACTAGCTTTTATTTCAGTGAAATTCCAGTGCAAGGCAAAAAGTAGGCCCAGCATCTTGAAATTCATGACATATATTGAATCTCAGTTATGTCAGCTTTTACTGAGCTGCATAAGTAGCTGTTTGTATTTGTAAATAGTCCAGCTGAAATCAATTAGTCCTTATGCAGTACAATACTGATGAAGAATTCTAGAATTAAGATTAACTAAATCAGAAAGATTATAATATCAAAGCAAGGTCTGGCCAGTGCAAAACATGGTAGAATAATGGAAAAAATATTACATCCCCAGCTGCACATCCTCAGCTGCACATCAGTCCCTTGCTAGGGGTAGTTCCACATGGACTTTGGCTAGCATCACTCACCAGAGAGCTCTCTGGTCTGCTGCAGGCTAGCTTGAACTGTTTAATTAAGAAATTTGCACAAATACAACTGGTTTTACCCATGCTGAACTAGGGAACACTCGCATGAACAATGCCAGTGCCTGTAAAGCTGTAGAATGACTGCCAGCTAGTGGGTAGTGAAAAGCAACTGAGCCATAAAAATATTCTCCCCAGTATGGCCTGAATGAGAAGAAATTGTGTATTTAAGTCTCAGAGATAAGGAGTGTTATGCTAGCACACAGAGACTAAAATTCAGTGAGAAAGATCCAGATACATTCTTTCACTGATCTTTGCTGCTGGAACAACACAACACAATCCAGAACAGCACAAGTATGTCCTATCCAAGCAGCAGAAAAATCACTCAAAATAGTTTTGTTAGATTAATTAAAATAAATAGAAACCGATAAATAAAGAATTCTGTTAGCAGAGTAAATATACACTAATATTCCAAGGGAGTGGTAGACACATATTGTATTAGCAAATATTCAAGCACCATTTCAAAATATTCATATCCCTTATTTTTTTCAAGAAACGGTTGACACTAGTTACCATCATTTTCTGAAAACAGAGCATAAAACTGAGTTTCAAAAGTGATTCTACTTAAAGACTTATGAAGATATATTTTTCTGACTGATATTTATACTAACGAGAGTGATGAAATGTGAGAAGTGAGAAACTACTACAAATGTCATTTTAATTTAATAAAGATGTTCTGTAGCTATTGACAAAAGAAAATGGTCATTAAATAAAGATTAATGAGGAAATGAATTAAATTCAAAGAATGTGAAGATAAAATAAAGAATGTATCTGGAGAAAACAAACCTTTCTCTTCGAGATATTCTTAATCAAAATCAGACACAAAACCTAAATTGAAATAGTTAATTAGGGCCCAGACCTAAATCTCCAGGTAACCAAAATGCCAGCTGAAATTACTGAGGTTTGCAGATGCACAGATGATTAGGAATAGGATGATCCCAGATCAGTACAATTCATACAGAGGACCAGAATCTTTATTGAAATCTGACTTTGGTTTGTTCTGGAAGCAAGCTGGAAGAATATAAAGCACCCAGTTTGAATATTGGCTATAAATGCTATCTAAAACTACAGTCAATAGAGATACATAAGTGTAAATGGTTGGCAAAGAAAGAATATTTTGCCACAATTCTCTGTGGAGATGCACCAGAAACTTTTCCTGAGTCCTTTCTGATGCTGAGAAAGCAAAGGACCTTGTTAGCACCAGTCTCTGCTATGTTGTCCATTACATCCTCACTCTCCTCCAAGAAACAAATGTAAAAGTGCTACTACAAATGAATGGATAATTGTGATGTGATAGCATATTTCCCAGGTGAAAATGACATGAGACTGGGAATTAGACCTTCCATATTTAGAACATGCAATGTGCTCCCTGTCAAGTGAAAAATATCCACAAAACCACTATTGCTGTCTGTGGAACACTCAGATTCATGTTTCTATGAGGACATTTTACCAAAGAAAATCATATGGGATTTTTGTTTTGGTGCTGTTACTTTTAGCTACATCTCGCTTTTGCTTATCAGTGAATTTCTCACTAATAGTTCAAAAACATGGAGTGTATAAGCAACAAAGTAAAGAGAAAAAGGTTTTTACTGTTTTTTTTTATAAGTAACAATTTTTAAATGAAAGTGATCCACAGTACTTTCTCTGTGAGAATGAGTGCTGACAAGAAAAACAAGTTCTTCCTAACTGTAATAAATTTTCACAAGGTGGTCAAAACCCATATTGTTATCATTTCCCACCAATATAATTCTGCTTAATTATTATTTTTGCTTTGAAAACTAGATTTTTTTTTTTTTTCAGAGATGAAGGGAAAATGAAGCCATGTGTGTCCCTTTCAGTCACCATAAATAAATAAATAAATAAATAAATAAATAAATAAATAAAGTGGTTTCTGTTTCATATTTTCATCATCTTATAACAGCAATTCCTGGCAAATAGAGTATGAAACTGAACAGATACATAGTATTCTTATTTTTCATTTGATATTCACATGTTTCTCTCTTAATTGGGGAAGGAAAATCAAGAAGACAGTTTAATCTGACTTCTTTCAGTAAAATTACTTGAAAAATACAAAGACCTGCATACAGTTTGTTATTTAGGAGTTAACTATCACTAATACTTACATGAACACTCAAGCTTATGAACACTTGTTCTCTTTTGCTAAGTAGCTTTATAAAAGGTGGTCACAAATTGAGCTTCTTTTCCATATATCATTCAGTTGAAAAAGACAAAACAACCCATTTCATTTAAATTTCAACAAATTATGTTGACTCTGGTAGTGTATAGTATCAAATTAAATTGCTGCACACCATATTTTTCTCCAAAGTCAAAATTAATTCTGACATTGAGTAGATACTTAAAACAAACAGTAAAAATGACAATTTTAAAATGAAATATTTCATGCTTAATTAAAAAAAGGTTATGAATAGCTTCCCATTTGGAGTGTTTTACAGTTCTTCATCATTTGATATACACATCAAAACATGGAAATACAAACTATGGATCTTCCAGTCTAATACACAGCTTACAGTAAAAGGAACTTTGAATATCCCCTTAGAGATTTCGGCAATGATTTTCCACTCCATTACACCAATTTCATACTGGGGTAAGTCCATTGATGTCAATGGTGTTACATCAGCTTAAAAACAATATGACAGAATGGAAGATCAAGGTTATTCAAGCTCTTATTTATGGTTATGGAAAATTACACACGCCTGATGTACATGTTGATAACAAGAGACTGTGTTGTTTTGTATTTCTTTGATAATGAAAATGCCCTCGTATACAAAAAGCAGAAAACGGAAGTTGAAACATAACAGGTATTTACCAGCTAAACATGCGTAGATGTAAACAGCAAATGCTAGTTATAAAATAACCACACAGTGTGACAGCTGCTCTGCTACACTAAAATTAAATGTGAGAAAAGTTTGAATAAACTGAATGTTCAAAAAATGAAGAAGTCCCAAGAAACCATAAAGCAGGAAGCCAATAGGTTTGGACTTGTATCTACTCCTGCATTACCTTAGTATTTTATTTTTAATTATTTTATGTTTCCAGAAGTGGTACCAGGCTTATTATTGAGAATTTCTGAAATATATTACTCTTGACACAACAGCCACATAAGTAAAAATTCTGTCAGTCATAAAATGAATTATGAAGATGAATTCCTGTCAGGACCATAACATTGGTCTAACTTGCTGAATCTTCACTGTAGCTGAGAGAATGTATCTGAGGGAATTCTGAATCTCTTGCTGCTTGCAATGCACAGTTCTGGCCAAATACACCAACAAAGTGCAAGCTGTTTACACATCTCATCTTCCCTGTGGCAGTCTGAGACTTTTGTGAAGAACTCTAGAGTCTCTGCAGAGGGACATCAACTTCTCTCTTCTTCCAGATTCTATTGCCTACTACAAGCACAGATGAAAGAGCAGGAGACATAGGCTTCGCCCTCTTCCAGTCCATAATGCAAGTAAATCAATGCTGGAAGGGCTGTAAGCCCTTAGAGACTTGTAGATAGGTCCCCAAAACATCAAGAGGAACATATACAGACAGGTAATATGGATGAGTAGCACTTTTATCCTCAAGCAGACCTGGGTATCACTTATTCATGGAACAAGTTATCATTCTGGGAATTATAAGGTTGAGTCCCTGTGGGTTAGGATCAGCGGGAAGTCCAACAAGGCAGGCATCCTGGTGGGGGTCTGTTATAGACCGCCAAACCAGGATGAGGAGACAGATGAGGAGTTCTACAAGCAGCTGGCAGAAGTCACACAATCGCCAGTGCTCTTTCTCATGGGGGACTTCAACTTCCCAAACATCTGCTGGAAATACAATACAGCCCAGAGGAAGCAGTCTAGGAGGTTCCTGGAGAGTGTGGAAGATAGCTTCCTGACACAACTGGTTAGTGAGCCTACCAGGGGTATGCCCTGCTAGACTTTCTGTTCATGAACAGAGAAGGACTGGTGGGAGATGTGGTGGTTGGGAGCTGTCTTGGGCAGAGTGACCACAAAATGGTAGAGTTCTCTATTCTTGGTGAAGTCAGGAGGGGGGTCAGTAAAACTGCTCCCTTGGACTTCTGGAGGGCAGACTTTGAGCTGTTTGGGACCCTGGTTAGCAGAGTCCCTTGGGAGGCAGTCCTGAAGGGCAGAGGAGTCCAGGAAGGCTGGACACTCTTCAAGAAGGAAATCTTAAGGGCTCAGGAGCAGACCGTCCCCATGTGCCCAAAGACGAGCCATCACGGAAGAAGACCGGCCTGGCTGAACAGAGAGCTGTGGCTAGAGCTCAGGAAAAAAAAGAGGGTTTATGACCTTTGGAAAAGAGGGAGGGCCACTCGGGAGGACTATAAAGATCTATAAGGACTATAGAGATCTAAAGGACTATAAAGATCTAAAGATATAAAGGAGGACTATAAAGTCCTCCTATGAAGGAGGACTAAGGAGAATCT
>VXAA01004837.1:0-12328 GCA_013399115.1 Anseranas semipalmata
CAAATTAAAAAAGTGAAAGATAAAATTTTCTTCCTTATTTACACTTGCAGGACTATTTTTTTTTTCTTGTTGCTGATACTATTATTTTGAGACTCTTAAAATGAAATGGTTAATTTTGTAATTGAAATATATCTAGGTTACTTAACGCATTAATACCATATTAGTGTACAGGGAAAAAACTCCCACTGTCTTTTATAGGAGCTAAGCATGTGTTTTCGTGAAAAGTTTGGTGTTTTCATTTNGGTTTTTTTTTTTCTTTGTTTTTTTTTTTTTTTTTTTTTTTTTTTTTTTTTTTTTTTTTCTTTATAGCATAAGGTCATTTCAGAAGTTTTTATAGGTAAGGGAACAGGTGTACATTCACACACCCCAAAAAAAAGCTAACCGAAGAGAGTATCTGAATTCAGGAATGCAAGTTTTTGCCTCTTGAATATGATAAACTTAAAAGAATCCTAAGTTTTAATCAACCTGTTGAAATATACTTGAACAAATGAAAATAGTTTGTAAGCCTGACATGGTTTACCAATACTAGCATTTATTTTCATACAAAACAGACTGACATTTCATCTCAAGTGAAGAAGATACATTATTAGGTAGATCCAATTAATGGGCATTGTTAAATATATTTATAAGAATCTAAAATAGAAATGAAATAAATGTGGAAAGTGAGGTCGTTTTTACAAGTTTATTTGTCTTTTTTAAAGAAAAACAATTGTTCCTTCAGTCATGTTCTTCCTTTAATGACATTCTATAAATGCAAAAGATATTAAAGAGATCAGTGAAGCAATATCCATTTCTTGATATGGAGGAGCAGAATATAGTGTATTTAGCTACAATAAGTGTGAAGAGGTCATGAGAGAGCTTCTGCAACCCTGGAGAAAAGTAAAGAACATGGATCTGGCAAGAAGATCTGGACATGGCACCCTAGAAGAGTTATAAGGCAACTGCAGAGCTTCACTGAGGCTGTGAAAAGACTAACAAAATGAAGTTTCAACTTCTACAGCACAGCTGGCTTCATGTGACTGACTTTTTAAGAGGCTTTAGATCTTTCTCATGATTTTCATATCCATCTTCCTTATCCAGAAAATAGACAACAACAAGAAGAACAAAAAAACAACCTAACAGTAAACACTCTAAGGCTGAGCTCTTTCTTGCACTTTCTTTGGTAAGAGAAGAGATGTAACCAAAATTGAGTCTACAATGTTGCTGTTGATACTTGACACAGAACAGGAACAAGAGGCTGGCATTACTCTGGAGCTGCTTTGTGTAGTTAATATTCCTAACATGCAGTTTTCACTAAGCTGTGTGTAGCAAAATCACAATTTCTCAACAACTACAGTGGAATGAATTATATATGAAGTGATGAATTATAAATGAATCAGTAAGAACAATACAAATTAATTCAGTCTTAAAAATATCTTTCAGCTTTTGAAGTTAGTGTTATTTACTGTTTCAAAAAAAAGTCACAAAAGACAAAATTGTATGCTCTCAACAAGGTCATCTATGGCCATACCTTTGCTGATGACCTGACATTTTCCCCTAATCTTTTTGGATTTCCAGTTCTACTCTCAGTTTGATATCTGCTCTCTGGTACTCCAATGTCACGTGTTATTGAAGAATTTTGTTAACAGTTGTCTGATTAATCTTTCTTTATATATACTTCTTACCTCGCCTTATTAGATAGCATTGCTTCAGTTCTGGTTTTCCTTCAGTAATATTACTGAAGTTACTCAGTTAATACTTCCTGTCAGTATTAACACAAAGGATATTGTTCTCAAATAAAACCCTGGAAAATCCTATAAAACTATATTTCATACAGTTATGGGAATAGAATGGAAATTTGAGAAAGAGTTTATAGGTGAAAATGGGAAATAAAAGTAATCTGCCATACACATTTTGAAAGGATAAATCCCATCAAGAAAATTTAACATGTAGATTCAAAGACTAATTTCAAGACAATTAGAGGTGCCTGTATATACTTTGAGCACAATTGTTTTGATCTGTTATAAGACGTTTATTTGAAGTAGACATAAGAAAAAAATCAGTTGCATGCTATGTATTATGCACCCATGATGTTTTCCTTATAGAAAAAATGTCTGATTTTTCAATGAACTGTTTGTGTTTCAGGCTGGACAATTACTGATTGCCTCTGTGTTGAAGGAACAAGATTCTGGTGTAAAAAAACGAGGACAAAAAAAAAAAAAACAAAAAAAAAACAAAAAAAAAAACCAAAAAAAAAAAAAAACTGGCAATGTTACTTAAGAAAGAGTCTGAATAGAATTTAAGAGACAAAGTAATTCTATGGGAACAAGGACCACCATCCAAATGTCAACAATACATATGGTTAGAGAGGCCTATAAATACACAGATTTGGTAGTAATGACTTTAGAATCTCTCCGTGGGGATCTGAAAAGTCAGGTTATTATTCTATTTCTAAGTCTCAGGGACACCCATCCTTCAAGAAAACTAAATTATTTAAAGATATCACCAGAGAATTTTTTGGAATACTGTGTGATAGATGGGAAAATTTTTAAGATATAACATTGAGCAGGTGCTTTGTGCCTCTAAGTGTTCATTAGCTGTTGTTACCTCTTAACAGATTTCAAAGGAGATGATTGGCTCACTGCTTGTACTGTACTTATACTGCATTAGTCTGATGCTTGTGGTGGCCAGAAAGGAACATCTGTCCCTAGATACAATTTAGCTTCTGTAAGTATCCTTTTTTCAAGGCATTGCAGTAGACCCTGGAATAGGGTGTGATAGGCCAGAGCACCTACTACTTTTGAAATCTCTCAGGTATCTGGTTAATGTTTCTTAATTGCAAAAAAATTAAGCCAATTGACAGGTCTGATGTCAGAGAGGAGTCTTAGACTGCTGAGAACTTTCATTCTTCCTCTCACCTGTGGAGCACTCCTTCAGGCTGCATACAGATATCACCAAATGATTTCTTTCTTGTTCTGAGGTTTAGGATAATGGTGAAGGATAGTTCTCTCCTCAGAGTTTTCACTGGTACAGTTACAACTGGAGTTGTAACTTTTAACATTTTACGATATTTTTGGGGAGGCTGGGATATGATGTTGGGAGGTGGTGGAATGGTTCTTTGTGTAGTTACATGTCCATAATTTCATCACACTGAATTGCAAGGGACTGAAATTCATGACCTATTCTGTTGCTGCTAAGTCTGTGATCCTAAGCCACTCCACCAGAGTGCATGGTTCTGCTTTCCCGAGACAACCTGTGGGACTAGGCTTAAAAACTGGACGGACTACAAGTCTTTCTAAAGTCAGGGATATCAGCACATAAAATATTCTCTAAGGCAAAGTACATTGTTACAGACACACTTTAAGTTATTCTCTCCCCAGCCTACGGCAGCCAACAAAATTACCTGCCAAATGGAAAAATGGAGAAAAATTACATTTCCAAGAGCATATACAGATATGTATGGTTGTGTGCCCATGTGAATCTAGAGACCTGCTAATACATCATATTCTCTCAGCCTAAATGTCCTCCTTCCTCTGCTGCCATAGAGTTTTTCTTCTACCCTGTATACTGCGGTTTGAAAGGGGAGTCTTTAAACTGGCTCCCTAGAAGGGCTATCTTCACTATGCATGGCTCTCCATGTCTCAGCAATGGCTGGTCTAAAATGTCTGGGAAAACTCACAGCGATAGAATCATAGAATGGCCTGGGTTGAAAAAGACCTTAAAAATCATCTAGTTTCAACCCCCCTGCTCTGGGCAGAGTTGCCAACCACTAGAGCAGGCTGCCCAGAGCCACAAAAACTCGATGCGAAGGGGGCACCCGGATTGTTTGCTACTAAATAAATATAATGTATTTCTTATTCGAGTGGGAAAAAAAAAAAAAAAAAACACGAACATAAAAGTATATATATATATGTGCACATACATGCAAAATATTAAATATAACATTATTTTATTATATAACAATAAAATTATGTATTTTTAAGTATATAACGTATTTTATGTGTTCACATAACTCTGCTTTTATCTCTGTAGATATAGTTACTTCAGGTATGAAGAATTTTTAGCTTACTTCAAAGAACAGAACTTTCTTTAAGATTCTTTTTTTAATGTTGCTTTCTCACCAATGGAAAAATAAAGAGAATGTACAAAACTAGCTTAATTATTAGTCTGAAGGTCTAGAACCAGAGTTCCTCCAGTATAACTCATGGTTTTCTCTTCTGCATTTTTCTCCTGTTAAACATACTACATTACCCATTTTGGAAAACAAACAAACAAACAAAGAAAAATCCAATTTTACTCTGTAGGTATTATATTTTTATGTATTTTTGTTTGTTTGTTTGTTTGTTTGTTTTCATGAATAGAGCAACAGAACTCCTGGTTCTAACAACTTATTTTAAGAAAATATCCTCAAAAATCTCACTCATTTTTAAATTGTACTAATGGTACTATACCAAGGGTTATCTTATGCAACCAAAGTGTACTCACCAGATCAGGACATTTAAATACAAAATCAAACAAGATTGAAGGTTCATATATACTCATTACGGTTCTGCAGAATGCATTGGAAATCATCTGTTGACACATGGAAATAAAAATAGATCTAGAAAAGAGAAGAAACATGATGCAACTGATATTTTCCCTCCTTAATTTCTTGCTTCAATAAGTAAAGGAGAAGTCTGGCTTGAAGAAAGACTGCAGAAATGCCATATTTTTTTGTGGGATTTTTGAAGAGCAAAAAATTATTCTGAATACTAGACTCAATAAGACTTACCCAAGGTGTGTGGTAGGAAATACTCGAGAGTACCTATAGTCAGTCTTAAAACACGCCAGTGAAACTAGCAACTGCTTTTCTCTAACTAGTCAACAGTTTTTCTGTAATTTCTGTGAATGAACAGGTCCTTGGGTGAAATGAGGATTTCCCACCTTCAGTACACTCTCTAACTTAATGAATGCACCTTTTCTGTAATCCTCTTTGGAGCCAAGCATTCCCTTTGTCTTATTTTATCATGCATTGTGGACTCCTCAGAGGAGCCATCTTCCCAAAGCATAGTTTTGCTATCAGAAAAAAGATAGTTTAAGAGGATTTTAAAATGAATTAAGAAACCTAAGAGGGTGTGTTGGCAAGCATGTAACACAGTTCAGCATTCCAGTAAGCATAACATAAGAATGCAAGTGAATTTCTTGAATGAAGTGCATTATTGAAAATGCTTTGCAAATGGATGTATACAATATCTGGTACCTGAAAAAAATATATACCACTTTATTACTTTATACATGAATACTTGGTTTATTAATGTAATCTTTCAAATTGTAACAAGAAATATGAATATTTAATCTCAAGAAAGGGAGAAAGAAAAAAGCCTTTAAGAAAAGATTTAAACCTAATCAGTCATCTTGCACACTGAAATATGTTTTAAATCTTACTTGCCAAGCACTTTCCTGTGCTTACATACATATACATTAACTTTGTTTCTGCTCCTTTAAATCCAATCACCAAAACAATGACAAGATTTTGGAACTAGGTCATCAGTAAAGGATTTTGTGAAAGGCATGGGGTCAAGAAAAATAATGAGAAAGACTACTTCTTTTCACATAAGAAAGGCTAGGAATTCATGAAAATCTTGAAATGAGAGAAAATTATATTACCCCGACTAGCTTCAGAAAAATCAATGCTCCACAAGAAGTCTTTGTTATGTGGTACCAAAAAAAGCTTCAGTAATATCTGAAAGCTGAAGTAGTCATCTGTAGTTGGTTGAAAGCTGATTCAAGATCAGCAATAGTTATTCCTGTCACAACTATTTAGTTATAAAGTTTTCAGACCTGATGGAGGTGAATTTTTCTGGAAGTAGTAAGTCAAAAGCTACCATGTCTTTTTCCTCTTACTTTTTTTTTTTTTTTTTTTTTCCCTTTTGCCAATAATACTTTTTTGATTTATCAGAGTTATTTTACATTAAATAATTGGATTGGATTTCAAAGTTAAATATTTTCTCCTCTTTCTAAATTTCACTAGTACAATGTACTGTTATTGCAACAATAGAAAAAAAATATTAGCATTTATACAGCTGATTTATCATAGCTCTAAAATAAATTATCCTACAAACACAAATAAACTTTTTTTAGATCACTCATGTTGTTTTGTAAGAATAAGACCATCGACTTCAAGCTTGCTCAAGAACAAGTGAAGGCTTTTCAAAATGAAAACTCAAAAGTCAGTTACATTTTTTTCTGAGGATTTGGGGATAATACGTTGATATTCAAAGTGACTAAGATACATAGGCCAGCCTTTGAAAAACATTTATTTGACCAAACCTTTCATACAACTGTCGGTATTATTAGCTCATTAGTCTTTAAAAGTCTACAGATCTTAGACTTCAGTTACTTGGGCACTTTTGAAAATTATGCTATAAATATTATGAAGTTAAAAAAATGAATTTTGGAAGCAGAAATATTTTTTTCACATGATTATATATTTCAATCAGTTTTACTGAAGTGTCAAAAAAATAATGATAAGCGTACATGTAAGTCTTTACACAACCGACAGAATAAACTTTCATTCTGGTGACATTTTTACTGTTTATTATGATAAGAATAATTTTGTCCTACATAATGAAATACCTTTTTTCTCCATCCTGCTCACCAGGGGATTAAGTACTATCCAAAACATTTTCCTCCACAAAGGGATAGAATTTATATTTGTGCTTATTGAACTAACACAGTGTTTATAATACCAGAAAATAGAAGATGTTTCACACATTTCAGCTTTGTTGTCCAAGGAGTAGATATTTGTCAACAAAACAACAAAAAATATTTTTATTAAACTTTTCCACCTCATACCCACATCAGTCTGGGAAGCATCCATCTCCGTACAGCTGTATGTACATCATATAGATATTACTCTTTGCAAGGCAGAAGAATGTTGGCAGAAAAATGTTACATCTTTAAAATTGGGTAGTATGAGGCCTGAGCAAATGTTAAGGAAAACAATATGAAAACCACTGGAATATGCAAAGAAAATCAGCTGTATTCCAGAATCTTTTGCAGACAGTTTACTTTAATTCAACTTTTAACTTAATATGAAATCATGCAAAATCATGCAAATTCAGGGAAATATATATATATATTCATTGAGTATGTGATAATTAGTGTTCTTTAGATATGAAATTAATGTGTGGAATGCTACTGCTCTTTTCTCCTGATTAGATAATATATCAATGTAGTTAACAACATTTGTATATTATATTACAGATAAAGATGCAAATGTAAATTCGTTGTCAGTAACACTAGGAATTTACAAACATTACTAATTAAACTGGTTAGCTATACAAGCCAAAATTCAAATTGTAGAATACTTTGAATAATTTGAAGAGCCATTGAAAATCATGAATAATTTAGAACATGCTTGAGAATTTTGAGAGATGTTTACAGCCAATTTTATCAATAAAAAAAAAAAAAGGACAATCAGTTATTTATTCTGTATTCTTACTTATATTCCGTAATTTGCTGAACTTCATTGTAACTGTGAAGTAAAGAGTAAGTGATGGAATATGGCTACAGTGAAGTTACAGGAAATAATAATAAGGAAACCATCTATCAACCTATGCAAAGACTGTGTGCCTCACTTTAAAATTATTGCTTTGTGTCCATGACCATGGATACAGGTAATGTCTAGCATTATCATATAGCTCAACTACTGTTGACTCATACTGAGAGAAAAAGTATTTCTTCCAAACTCTGCTAAATAAAAACCTTACAATGATGTCTGTTCTGTAATTTTGTAACAGTGTTTTTGCTCTTCTCCTTCTTTATTTTTTTTTAAACAAATAATTGTCTATAACATTTCAGTTTTGTTTTTCTGTCTCTTTTTTTTTTTTCACTCTGAAGATTTCAGAGTGAATTTTATAAGATGAAATTTTGAATTTGGATCAGCCTTAATTTGATGATCAACATTAAGAACGTACAGAGATAATCTTGCTTACCCAAATGTGTTTAGCAAAGAAATGAATGGCAGATAAAGACAGTCAGGCCACCTAATTTGCTTTCTTAATAAATAATCTGGAAATTAGCTTTAGCTAGCTGCAGAACTTGTAACCAAAAAGAGGTCTTAATGAGCCTGAAACAGTAAATGGGTTACTACTTAAAAAACAGATGGAAGAATTAAGGGCTCTATAGAAATCTATTAAAAATAAAAATCTGTGTATAACTATATGTTCCCATAGAAAATATATTGTCTAGATGAGTCCCATGGTCACGTCTGTAGTTCAGTTTGAATTCGCTAAATATTTGCTTATGATTAGATAACTCTTATATCTATTTTTTCACATTTTTTTCTTAACTCTTTCTGTACTTATGTCTGTCTTCCTTGCATTGTCTGTCTTCCTTGCATTTTACAGAGGGAATATCAACAGTTTAGGATTTTACTTCTACAGAAGTTTTTAAATTGCATTAATATCAGTATTTCGTTTTCTATCTAGTAAAAGGAATTTATTACAAATATTTTTATTGTACTATGCTGTCTGGATTCTGTGAAGTCTGTTGTTCAGAGGCAATGATCTGAAGCTTTACACTCTGGTGATTTGATTGAAGAAATTTTCTGCTCTCTCTGTCTCTCTCTCTCTTTTTTTTTTTTTTCCTCCTGAATTCTTAATTCTTGTGCTTTTTTTCCAAAATAGTATTTCTGTTTTAGAATTCTTTTTATCAGTAGCTGAATTGTTGATTATCCATAATATTGATGTCTTTTTGATATGTCATATATGAGCAATTTGCACAAATAAATTTGTATGCCAATGTTTAAAATTAATTAAAATAATAAATTCATGACTTATGCTAATTCCAATCTTCATTTTCTTTCTGTCTTCAGCTTGTGCCAAATCTAGTTAGTTTATTTTCATTTCCAAGGTAATTAAACATGAAACAGCAGACACTGTAATCATGAAAAGTAGCTTTAGGAGAAGCATCTTGTGTTTTGGGAAATATTTTTACTTTCTTTGAATATAGAAAGAGAAATGCATGTACTATGCCAGTCCTGGTGGATGTTACAGAGATTAACTGATGAAGCAGGCAGAACCAAGATTTTGCTGTTTTATTGGTCTTTTGGAGAGTACAGAACATAAAGCACATCAGCATATTCACATGTAGAATTAATACATGACTGTTACTGGGAGCTTCATCAATAGAAATAACTAGAATTTTTAGTGTCTGTCACAGGACTGTGTGTTACTTTTTTTTTTTTTTTTTTGATTGAGGTATTAGCTTTTAGTGCAAACAACCAAGGTTTATCATTAACATCAGAAATCCCACTTGCTAAAATAAACGTCTCACAATTATTTACACAAATCATGATAGTGTACAAAGATATTTTTCGTTTGAATTTCAGTTTGAACTCCACTTTAAGGACAATTTTAAATGAACGTTTATGTCAAAGAAACAGCATGAAAAATTTGCCCTTATTTTGTACTGTGACAAACTATACCAATAGAAGCTTCAATTAATTCTAAAGGAAAAGTTTTACAACAGGGGCTTACAAAAAGTCCTTACAAAGATCTTGTAGGTGACAGGAATTTATAACATTTCAATCATAGAATCATAGAATGGTTTGGGTTTGAAGGGACCTTAACGATCATCTGGTTCCACCCCACCCCTGCCATGGGCAGCGGATGCCACCTATTAGATTAGGTTGCCAAGGACCCCAATCTGGCCCTGAACATTTCCAGTGATAGAGCATCCACAGCTTCTCTGGGCAACTTGCTCCAGTGCCTCACCACCCACTGAGTGAAGAATTTCCTCCTAACATCTAATCTATATCTCCCCTCTTTTAATTTAAAACCATTCCCCCTTGTCCTATCACTATTTTTCTGAGCAACAAGTTGCTCTCCATCTTTTTTATAAGCCCCCTTTAAGTATTGAAAGGCCACAATGAGGTCTTCTTAAAGCCTTCTCTTGGACTCTCAAAATTACTCTAGCTTTCACATTGGAAATATAGTTGTCTCCTACGTTGCACCTTCCATACACTTGTATTCTGGATGCTATACATGTCAGACTTTTGGCATAGTACTTTTTTCATTATTTTACACAGCTAATTCATATTTTTTTCCTTAGAATCATTTGTTAAAATCATATGTGCATGAAAAACCTGTATCAAACATTTCAGAAAAACACCATTTCTTTAGAGTAAGTATTCAATAATATTGGAGGGAGTTGTGAAAACTAATATAAATTTTCAGATTTGTGTGGTAAGGATAGCATGAAAAGATTTTAGCAGTAGAAATTAGTGCTTGTTTTTCCCTTAGGAGAAAGAGGAAGAGTTAGTATGAGTATGCTATAGTAAAAATCCCTAGAAAGTCTGCCAGCATAAACAACACTAAGTGGAACAGGAAAAAATCCTTCAGCCTCTATGAATGTGTTACATGTCCTGATAGTCAAGCTACTGAAAACAAAACTTCCTTTGAATTCTTTGACCTTAGGAGTACTGAGCTGAGTACGGTTCAGTTAGGTGAGTGAAGTATTTACCAGATTAACATCTCATAAACTTTTACTTTTCATAATGTTAGATTTTGACCCTGAACCAGACTTGAAACAAACCCATAATGGATTAAAAATCTTTATTCTCTCTAGTCTGTGCTACTGGAATGAATGGCAGAAGGTGAAAGACAAGACAACTGTTCAAAGATACTTAAGCAAAGCATTTTAATTTAGGAGAAGGCTAAAGTAAACTGTCTTGCTGATTATCATGATTCTGGAGAAAGCAGTTTTTCCTTTTTTTTTTTTTTTTTTCCCTAGATAGGCATTGGGCAGACATGGAACCCGTAGAAGAAATAAGGTTTTATTAATCATTAACTATTAAATTTATTTATTTTTGTTATCATTAATCTCTCTTCACACATGTATCAAATATTACTGTGCCATCTTAAATTCTTGTAAAATGACACCACTAATGTTTAAAAGTTTCTCTTCACTTATTAGACAGCATAGAATTTTTATGTGAGGATAACCAGCAGGATCTCCAAAAATCATAGTCCAGTACAGAAAAGGACCAGTCAAAGAAATTTCTTCCACCACAGCCAGCTGAAGCAGTGAGTTCTTGCTTTTTTCCAAAAAAAAAAAAAAAAGATCTCTTTAGTCACTATTAATTTGTTACACATTTTTATTCATTTTTATTGTTTGGAAAAAGGCACAGTGATAAGAAGGGAAGTCCTCCTGTTTCTTATTATGGTCTCTCCTTGCTCAACCACCTTTCTCATCTGTTTTGAAATCTCTCTCTAAATCTCTTTTCTTTTGACAAAACAGAGGCAGTTTAATGTTCATTGTTACTGGGTCCAGTGAATAAACAATCATGGAAAAGGATGATCCTATTGGTTTATCTGTGCTAGCACTTTAGTTCATGTGCTTTTGAAAGAAATCTCCCAATTGTCACCACATGCTTTAGTTCTCAGCACAGAACAATTTGTTTCAGAGGCACAAAACTGCATTTCTTTTTGGGTTAAATGTGAAGTAGAAGACGTGGTCTAGCTGGTCATCTGTGTTTGCAAACTTCTAAAGTATCACAAATTTCTGTGAAAGTGCAGCAGATCTCTGGAAAATAAATAAATAAATAAAAAGTTACTTGTTTGGAAAGCATCTCAGAAATGGTGATATTTTTCTCTTCAAATGAAGCATAGCCATCCCATTGGGAAACAGTCATCATTACTACTACAAGGACCAGTGAAGCTCTGTGAATAGTAAAGAGTGAAGAAACTATGGACATCAGTTGCACAATGTCTAAAGACTACCTATTAACCTACATAATTCATCTTCTATGAGCACTTATTTAAAAGAAGATATGTATTTTGAACAGCCTCCATTTTCCAAGAACAAAATACTGTTTTACCTCTTTAGATAAATATAAAGTTTTCATAAATAACCATGAGATGTGCTTGCCATCTCAAAGCATGGAAAAAAAAAAAAAGTGTATAGCTAGATATTCTGTGGGTCCAATAAAAACATTCTCACAGAGGTCAACATATAATACCAACATATACTGTGAGTAAACTGGATTCTTCAAATACCTAGTTGTTAAGAGAAAATGTATATCCTCTGAAAGGAGAAATAGTTAAAATTAATATTGACATATATTTTGCTAAAGCACTATTTATATTTACAACAATATGCTGTTAAGGCCTATTAGACAAATACGTAATTGTACTTCAGACTGGAATACGACACTTACTAAGGAAATAAGACCAACTACTGCCATTTCTGATAATGTAGAGAAGCAACAAAGATTATTAATTGACAGTGCGTGAGAAGGAACTTACTCAATTCTGTCAAAATATTCCATATTTAGTTCAACATTTTCATCCTTTTTTTTTTTTTT
>VXAA01004839.1:0-18403 GCA_013399115.1 Anseranas semipalmata
TATGAGGAGCGGCTGAAGTCTCTGGTTTGCTCAGCCTGGAGAAAAGAAGACTGAGGGGAGATCTCATCGCGGTCTACAGCTTCCTCACGAGGGGGAGCAGAGGGGCAGGCGCTGATCTCTTCTCCCTGGTGANCGATAGGACCCGAGGGAACAGCCTGAAGCTGTGTCAGGGGAGGTTTAAGCTAGATATCAGGAAAAGGTTCTTCACCGAGAGGGTGGTCAGGCACTGGAACAGGCTCCCCAGGGAAGTGGTCACAGCACCAAGCCAGACAGAGTTCAAGCATTTGGACTATGCTCTCAGACACATGGTCTGATTTTGGGTTGCCCTTTAGGGACCTAGGAGTTGGACTTGATGATCCTTGTGGGTCCCTTCCAACTCGGGATATTCTATGAATCTATGATTCTTCTGTTTAAGTTTTGCCAGAAGCTCCTTGTTCATCCATTCAGGTCTCCTGCCCACTTTGCTTGCCTTCTTACTCATAGGGATACATAGATCTTGAGCTTGGAGGAAGTGATGCTTAAATATTGACCAGCTCTCTTGGACCCCCCTTCCTTCGAGGGCCCTGACCCATGGGATTCTTCCAAGTAGGCCCCTGAAGAGGCCAAAGTTTGCTCTCCTGAAGTCCAGGGTCACAATCCCACTTTTTGCCCTGCTTCTTCCTTGCAAGATCCTGAATTCCACCATCTCACGGTCACTGCAGCCAAAGCTGACCCCAACCTTCACATCACCAACCAGCCCTTCTTTGTTTGTTAATACAAGATCCAGCAGCACACCTCTCCTCGTTGGCTCCTCCACCACCTGTGTCAAAAGGTTATCAGCAGTGTTCTGCAGGAATCTCCTGACTGTTTGTGCCTAGCTGTGTGGTCTTTCCAGCAGATATCAGGGTGGTTGGAGTCCCCCATGAGAACCAGGGCCTGTGATTGTGAGGCTACTTCCAGCTGTCTGTAGAAGGTTTCGTCTACTTCCTCTTCCTGATCAGGTGGCCTGTAGCAAACACCCACAACAGTATCAACCATGGTAGCTTGCCCTTTAATCCTTAGCTGTAAGCTGTCAACTCACTCTTCATCCAACCGTAGGCAGAGCTCCATGCATTCCAGTTGCTCTCTCACATAAAAGGCAACACCACCTTGCCTTCCTGGCCTGTCTTTCCTAAAAAGCATGTAGCCCTCCATGACAGCATTCCAGTCATGCGAGCCATCCCACCATGTTTCTGTAACTGCGATGAGATCATAGCCTTGTGACCGCACACAGATCTCCAGTTCTTCCTGTCTCTGTGAAGGATCCGGGTTTAAAACCAGGAATATCTCCAAAGCAGAAAAGCATTGCTGAATGTAGAGTGATGAGAACAGAGCAGTGTCCAGAAGCTTGCACAGAGTGGGAAATGGATTATTGTCTTTTCTGATCATCCTCCCATCACAAAATTCCTCCAGCATTTTGGCATTTTCATCTGTAGGTACACAGACCTCTCCAAGTCCAGTCCCAGAAACTGGCCTGAATCCAGAACAGCTCTGTTTGCCCTTCAGCAATTTCTCAAAACTTGTCTTGGACTGGGATCAAGCACTGTGACAGTACATCCCAAACTTACGTCTTATCACAGGTTAAACCAGTCCAGGCAGGAAAGATATCTTAGCATTAACAATCTGCTTCCCTTCCCCATTCAACCCCTATAATAAAGCCTGACAACTTCTCTTGATAATCTTTAGGTATCAGAGGAGACCAAATGTTCTCAGATGTGCACAAATTATTTCAAAATATTAAACCATTGCAGCAGGAATTCCCCAGCCCACCTAAGCCTTTCCTTCTCCAGGTAAGAAGCAGAGAAAAAGCAGCTCCCCAGTCCTGCCTTTGGTTGCAAAGTTCATGCTTGCCTGGGTTTAGACTCCTGCTTTATGGCATCTCTCTGAAGCTAGAGCTCACAGCTGCTAGCTTCTTTGGGGGTTGGCTCTGTGACTCATTAAATTTATCTGGAGGACGAGACAGCCTCAGTGTCATCTCTGTCTTGTAGAAAAGCCTAATGGGCAGAACAGGCTCCTGTGAAAAGTCACCAGCAAGGCTGTTTGGTATCCCCAAATCCAGAGCCATGCCTCCCCAGGAATGTGCCCCAGCTACTAGGAGGGTACTCTGATGAGTGAGGGGATGTACCACTCTGCTGTGAAGGTTACTATGGTGTTCCCAGGAATGTAAAATACATAGGTACAAATGGAGAACAGGAAAGATGTGGCCAGACTGTGTAACCTTCTCCTCAGGGATCTCAGCTAGGAACTGGGGGAAACTGAGTCTTGTTTCTCTTTGTTGCTCATTGGTTGTCTGGTGTCAGGTAAATACTGAGTAGAATTAGAGACACAGGGACCAGAAGACAGCACTGAGCCCTGTGGGTTCTTGTCATGGCTCTCGCCCACTAAGCTCCTTTGTAACTGCTTTGCTGGTGTGCTTGGGAATTTGCAGTCCCACTCTGCAGAATAAACTATCGCTGATAAGGGAACACACTCTTGGGATGGGTGAAATATGGGTAAAAGCCAGCATGCTTTGAAACCTTTCACAAGCAGAAATAAGTGGGCTGGGAGCAGGATGGGAGGTTGGAAGGGGATGCATATGAGGGAAGCTCATATAATGAATAATTACCTTCTCCCAAGCTGGAGAACAGGCTTGAACCTGGTCTCTCCCCACTCGTTGAGCAGACACAAGTCTGAGAAGAGCAGAGAAGGCTTTCCTGCCCTAAGACATCTTCCTGGTGAGAGCACTAACAAAAGCATGAGATTTTTGCAGGGCTCAAGTAGCATTTCCTTACAAAAAAAAAAAAAAAGGTCTTCTTGATTATTTCCCAGCTAACTGAAAGCCTTTGCAGAGCCCAAACATCACAGGAGGAGCCAAAGGCAATGGCTGAGAGGACAGCACAGGGCATCCCCAGCTCCTAGATGCATAGCTTAAATTTTTCCTCTCCCAGCACCAGTCCTCTTGCTACAGAAGCTAGCAAAGAATCCCACTGCAGCTGAGCATGGGCCAGAGCATGTGTGCTCTGTGGTGGCTGTATCAAGCACTTGCAAATTACCAAGCGTCCACTGTGCTCCACCTGTGGTTCCCCATCATAGACAGTACCTCTTATTGCCATAGGCAGTGTGGACCATACATGCTGTGTAGGCAGCACAGTGATATTTTGTGTTACTGTTACGGTCACGGTACCTCAGTTTCCCTATTTTTTGCATGTTGAGAAACAAATAGATAACATCTTTTACTGCTCCAAAAGATGAAACAGAAATGGTTGTTTGATACACAGGAATCAAAGTCTCCAAACAAGGCATAATCAAAAACAATGTTTGTCTTTGATACAAGTAATGTGCTCCAAAACGGGGAACATAAATTCTCCTTTCCTTTCTGTGATCTGCTATAGATTCTGTGCAGTTTAACTCCTTTATATGAAGGCTTCCCATCTGAGTATCAAATAACAGGTAAATGGGGAATCAGATGAGATCTTTTCAGAAGAGAAGACACTTCTAGCAGCATAAACTCTTCTTCCTTTCAGAATACAGCTGCCTTCCAGAATGGCTCTGTGAATTTCTGTCCCTCAATCACTTTGTGACTGGCTTTTGAAACAGACCTATGGAAATCTCCAGTGTGGTTACTCATTAGGCAAACTAAAATTGCCCATAGGTAGGAGAGCTGGAGAGACATCTGACATGCTCAGTCATGTCAGATTGGTAATGGCTGGAAACAAATTTGTTCACCATTATCATTTACCATATCCCTTGAAAATTTGTCTGACTAGGCATCTCGCCTGCTATTAAACCTCATTCTTTGACTTTTGCTTCACTCTGATGGCTGTAAGGAGACAGGCAGAACTTGGTACTTGCTCACAAAAATGCTGTGCCCATAACCTGGCAGAAATTAGGGAACTGAGACAGCGTGAGTAATGATTCAACCAGCAGGCGAAACACACATGAAAGCAGAACAAAAGACTGTATAAGGCAAAGTCCTTAGGAAGAAAGCCATGGGAAGCAAGGCAAATCAGGAGACTAAGCTATAAAACTTAAAGATTGGCCCAGAAAACAAACAAACAAACAAACAAACAAACACAAGATAAGGAATAACTGAACATGAAAGAAGGAAGGCTCAAAGCTTTTGTAAAGCCAGCCACATGCAGGGAATCAAAAACCAAGAGAAATAATGTTAGCTAGGGTCAATGTTTTACGCATTCTCCTAATCACATCTGCCTGTCTCTTTTTGAAGGAACCCAGACCAGCGCATTTCTCATTATTCAGGCTCTTGTCCAGATTTGGCTTTGCAGCTTGTTATTTGTACAAGGACAGAGAGAAGTGGAGGATGGACGGGAGTCAGGGAGGTGAGAGCCCCTTTCTTGGAGATGATATCATGTGCACATCCATGTGGGGGGGAATTACCTTGGCCCAGTAAGTGCAAGGTGTTTTCACACTTTGTGTGTTCCCCCAAGGCCTCCACCAAAGGTGTCAAGGTGAATATCAAACAGACCTGAGGAGCCCCAGGAACTGGGCTAAGAAGGCAGTTGCCATAGGAACAGAGTGGCTTATGGTAGATGATATTGAATGATACGTCACATTCACAAACTCACTGCACTGAGGCAGTGTCTCAGAGGAGCCATTAAAGCAAATGCAAGGAACAGAGAATGAGCTGAGGCTGGGGGCTGACCTCCTGCTGCCTGTTGGTGTCAGGGTCTGTGCACAGAAACGCATGTTGCATCTATGCACTCTGGGGATCGTGCACAGATTTCCTGTGTGTTGGCATGGTTTTGCTTGTGGCTGTGCTAACAGCCACGATGGACACGCAGGGCTGTATTCATGCTGTTCCTGGGTTTTCTTCCCCGACAGGTGGTGTGCTAGGAAGCGCGTGGCCTGATGTTTTGTACTTTAGTGGGGAAGCATGATTCTCACATGCAAACACAAGTAATGTCCTGACCTGCAACCAGAGCTCTGCCACCAAATCACAGTGTGCCTGGGGCAGGTCAGAGCAGTTATTCTTTCCCATTTGATGCAAAGCAATACAAAAACTGTGATGAAGTCACCAAAGCATAGTGATTGGATTTTAAGGGGCAGTGATTTCCTTCATGTTGGGGCAGAGACAGATCCCTTTTGCTCATTTTCTAAATGATGCCCAAATCTCAGGGGTCAGAGTGATGGAGTATGTGGACTACTAATAATTCCCACAGGCTCTGTCTTTCCACCATGGGAGACTCTGTCTTTATATGATGCAAGTTCCCACTGAAGGGAGTTCCTGCAGGTGGTAAGGATATAGTCCATATGAGCTGGCCCCAGATACCATGGATAAGTCAACATCCCAGCCAGAGCAGATCAGTGTACATAGCTGTACCAGGTTTGGATAAAGATGTTGGTTTGAAGATGATAGGACTATTGCATGGGGGGAATATTGTGGTGGTTTTACCCCGCTGGCCAGAAACTCCACCACAACCACTCTCTCACTCCCCTTCCTCAAAGAAAAAGGGGAAGAAAATATAACGGAAAGGGCTCAAGGGTTGAGATAAGGACAGGGAGATCACTCGCCAGTTATCGTCACGGGCAAAACAGACTCGGCATAGGGAGATTAATATAATTTATTACCTATCACTAGTGAACTAGAACAGTGAGAAACTACAAGCAAACTACAAACATCTTCCCCCATCCACCCTCTTCTGCCTCCTCCACCCGAGCATCGCAGGGGAACGGGGAATGGGGGCTGCGGTCAGTCCCTAACGCTGCGTCTCCGCCGCTCCTTCACGGTCTCTTCCCCTGGATGCCGTCCTTCCCAAACTGATCCTGTATAGGCTTCCCACAGACAGCAGTTCTTCAAGAACAGCTCCCATATGGGTCCGTACCACGGGGTCCATCCCTCAGGACCAAACTGCTCCAACATGACTCCCCCACGGGCAGCAGCTCCCACCAGATCACCTGCTCCTGCGTGGGCTCCTCTCCACGGGCTGCAGCTCCGGCCCGGGGCCTGCTCCTGTGGGGGCTGTCCGTGGGCTACAGCCTCCTCCAGGCCACATCCACATGCTCCCCCGTAGGCTCCTCCATGGCTGCAGCATGGAGATCTGCTCCGTGTGGTACCCATGGGCTGCAGGGGGACGGCCTGCTCCACCATGGGCCTCTCTGCAGGCTGCAGGGGGACTTCTGGAGCCCCTCCTGCCCTCCTTCTGCACTGACCTTGGTGTCTGCAGGGCTGTTTCTCACTCCTCTCTCCCAGCTGCTGCTGCACAGCAGTTTTTTTTTTTCCCTTTCTTAAATCTACTCTCACAGAGGCACAACCAGCATCGCTCATGGCTCGGCTCAGGCCAGCAGTAGGTCCCTTTTGGAGCCGGATGGAACTGTCTCTTCTCTGACATGGGGCAGCTTCTGGACTCTTCTCACAGAGGCCACCCCCACAGTCCCCCTGCTACCAAACCCTTGCCACATAAACCCAATACAAATGTATATAGTAATTATAAAGTCCCTGTGCTTCTGGCTGTCATGATCCCTCTGCAAGTGCAGGGTAGGCTCAGGGTTGCTCTGCATTTCCAAATGGAATAAGAAAACCTCCAACCCCAACGGACCTCACCTGCTTGGAGGATTCAAGCAACTGTCCCCAGTCTCGGTTATCTCCTTTCAATGCACACAGTGAAAGCAAGGTTGAGCAAACACCTTTTTTAAAATAAGTACATTAATGAAGAATAAAAGAGAATTCAATTACTCACAAACTCTCTGTGCATCCAAGGCAAAAATCATGGAATTATTCTGCCTCAGCTCTGTGTTCAGAACAGATTTGTTAAGTCATCTAGCAGAGGGTTTCACTCTTGTTCACTCACTAGCCTAGTAGAGCACCAGGTGATGGAGCAAATCCCTCACCTGTCTGAAGGGACTTGATCCCACAAAGCTTTAAAACTGCAGATTACTCATGATTTTGTGGTGATGCATCTATCAAATTGGAGCTGTTCCCCTTGCTGTGTAGTGAGATAATGCGAGAAGAACCCTGTATCTCACCGATTGAGGCTTTATATCTCTACAATATTGCACGTCAACAATAAATGGAAAAAGCAAGAGAAATGTTCTTTCTCCCTCCTCTCCCAGCCATACGGTAGCAGACAGTTTGTGATGGGATACAGGTTCAGATCCTCAGGAAGAAGAGGGATTTGAACCCAGGCTTCCCACAGTCTGCACCACTGCCTTCCTGAGTGTTTTATCTGGCTCTTTTTTTGTTTTTGTGCATGGCATCTAAGTCTGGTGGGAAAGAACCAACTGTGGGAGGAGGGAATGGTACTGCTGACTGTGACAGTGTTTATTTCTGGGCGGTGGTAGCAACAGATTTTCTGCAGAGAAGAGGAAATTACCTCATTACACCTGAAACTTGGCAGTCTCTGTTGTTATTCCATATGACATAGTGATAGGTAAGGAAGTTCAAAAGCCAACAGATGAGTCCAAACCACAACATTGTATTTTAAATTCATGTCATGACCTAGGTCAAGATTAACCTTTAGGGTAAGCTTTACAAAAGATAGCTGAGCAGTGGCATTTCTTTCTGTTAGCAGAAGGTGATACCTTAAGTTACTTACAATGTTTATGGTTCTCATCTCCCGGAGGGATCAGTTGTTGAGTTCCGTGAAGCCCACACACTGGTATTGTTCACAGCACTTGCTGGACACAGCTAGTGACCTAGGGTCACTCTGTACTTTAGTGGCAGCTCAGCACTGAACAAGTGAGCAGACACATGTCAGAGACACAGATAGAAATCATATGAGATATATTCAAATCTAAACTTCCCTAGGACTAAGCTGGGAAGTTGGTGGAGTTAGGCAGGGGTCTTGCTGTAACACTACTGCATAGGACTGATCCAAGGTCCTCCTAGAGATATTCTGTCTAGTTCTTGCTCTCTGGCTTATTATTTTTCTCCATATCCAATAACTGACAAATGTAAAGTGCCTAGGCAGTCAGAGCAGAATCTCAAGACACCACTTTTCCAGCAAGTGCCACACAAAAGACCTTGTACCTGCTTGTTCCACACACTTGTGATTTTTGTGCTCCTATTCCAGTTTCAAAAGAGATATAGTGAGTGAAGGGGGTGAGGGAGGTACTTCTATTCTCTCTGTTCCAAATAACTGCAGTTACACCTACAGATTTCAGCTGGGATGTAGGATGTAGTCCTTTGCTTGTTGGGTGATCTAGTTGCAGGATATGACACAGCTATAAGTGTTTTATAAGAAGACAGTGGTCTAAGTGTCTAAACATAGGAATAAGATTCATGCTCCAAATCCCAATTTCACAAGTTGCCTAAGTGCTGTTCTTGGATAGACACATTAACTCATGTGGAAGAAACTCCACACAACCTGTGTCATTGTAATCTCCAGTGTAGGACTGCAGACATTCCAATGCTCAGTATCAACATTGTCACAAATCCTAGTCTTTGATCCTAGTTCACCAATATTCATTCTAGTATTTACAGATCCTCTAAATTCAGCATTACAAATTCCATTCCTGGAACTTGGAAGTTACTCCTCATGTTTGGTAGTGCTGCACACCACAGAGCTAGAGTCCATTATGAATTTAACCAGAAGAACATTGCTGTGTTGCGGAGTGAAGGGGTATTGGGGAGAACAGAGTAAAAAGGCAGTTAAACACTAATAACTGGGGAGAAGACTCTTCTACGTTGATGCATGGTTTTAGTATTAGAAAATGTAAACAATTTTGAACTGGACTTGGGAAAATTTGTGAATGGGGTTCAACCCAATGACCCAAGAACACCTCTCTGTGCCTACAAGGCAGTATTGCAGAAGCGTGTGAGGGAATGTTTTTGTACTCTAATCTTCAAACCCCTGTTTTGAAAGACATAGTCTCTTTTAACAGGTGTCTGTACTGGGGATTTGTAGCAAGGTTTTGGTTGCAAGGTCATGGGCTGCACTGTGCTGGACACAACAACAGACCCACCATAGGCCAAAACTCAGACAAGCCAAGGTGTGGTGCCTCTGTGAAAACATATTTAAGAAAGGGAAGAAAATACTGGATGGAGAGAGGTAGAGAGAACAAAAAGAATGAGGAACAGCAGAGGGAACATCCAGATCAGAGGAGGAGAAGAAGGAGGTGCTCCATGGTGGAGCAGATATTCCTTGCAACCTGTGGAGGACCCATGACAGAGCAGATGAATATTCCTGACAGGGACTGCAGCCTGTGAAGGACCCACGCTGGAGCAGAGTAGAAATGAGAAGAAAGGAGAAGCAGAGAAGAACTGCTATTTATTAACCATAACCCCCTCCTCTGCTGCTGATTTCCTCAGTGAATGGATTGAGTATCACCTGAGGTGATAACAACAGGTGGAAGACAGGTGCTTGGAGTAAAGTTGAGCTTGGGAGGGGAGGAAAAGTGTTTTCCCTGTGTGGTTTAATGTTTGTCCTTTTGCTTCCCAGTACCTGAATCAGTGATTAAATATATGAATATTAATTGGCATTAAATTAATTTCCCCAAGTTAAGTCAGTTTACCCCATGACGAACACTGACAAGCAATCCCCCTGTCTTTATCAAAACCCACGAGCTTTTTCATTCCTTTTACTCTGTTCCCAGATGTGTAAGTCTGCCTACAACAAAAAATGTTTTTACTAGGCTTCCTTTGCCAAATGTTATATATTCCTTCCTGCTAGTGTCTTCTCACCATTACATCATTACCATTGCAACCTGTGTTTCACCCACGGCAGGTCTCAACTGTAATGCTAGCTCTGGTCCTGGAACTGAGCCATGCATTATGTCCAGCAGAAACTCCAATACATTCTTCATTGGAGAAGTAGACTTTGAAATGCCAAACAGCTTTAAATCTATACATATTATTTAGATATCACATGTTAATTTTTACAAGCAATATCACATGTTGTTAATTTTTCTACCACCTAAGCTATTCATTTAAAATCAGTTCTCTAATAAAGTCTATTACATGCACACAATTCCCTTTACCAGTAACAACAAAAAATCATCTCATTGAGCATGCAGTGTTCATTAACTTGTTCTTCCCAAATACACAACAACACATACAGACATACATGCTTTTTTGTATTATTATTTCTCAGTGAAGCAATACCCATCTCATAATGGATCTGTGTCATTACTAGAACTTTTGTTTCTAATGTATTTGAAAAACTTCTTAACTCTATTGATTGCAATGGTGTTTTTTTTTCCTTAACTCCCTTTATCAATTACCTATTCTTTTAAATTCCTGCTTTTGAGAGATTGTTAGGTATTCACCATCTCTTACTGTAATTTATAGCTTTTTCTTTTTCAATAGTTCAGCCCTAGTCAACTGGGAGGTGAGGTGTCAAGCAGCAGGAGCTACTATTGCTAAAAAAGAAGATGGGCCCTGAGGAAAGAGAAATGTGGGACAGACAGATGGGGCAAGATGAAGGGGGGTGGTTTGACTAGGATACCTTGAGGGTCTAGGAAGAGAAGAAATGGATGAGTGCCTAAGAGATGAGATTGCTCTTGGCAGCATCACAGCCTACATACTGAAGAACTGCGACAAGCAGTTTAGAAATGTGAGTGATTGGTGGTCTTCTGTTGATCTGCAGCTGTGCTCCATGGCTATAGCTGTAATTTCAGCAGTTTATGGTGTAAGTGACATGTTGCCACTTCACTGATCAAGGCAATGCTCTCCAGCTGCAGGGAAGGGAGGCAAGACACAGGGAAGAAACAGAGGGAATGGAGAAAGCTGCACAGTCTGAATGTGCACAAGTAGCAATAAAAACAATGCTGGACAGAAAGAGAGAAGATGAAAGAGAGAAAGAAGGAAAGAAGGAAAGAAGGAAAGAAGGAAAGAAGGAGAAAGAAAGAAAGAAAGAAAGAAAGAAAGAAAGAAAGAAAGAAAGAAAGAAAGAAAGAAAGAAAGAAAGAAAGAAAGAAAGAAAGAAAGAAAGAAAGAAAGAAAGAAAGAAAGAAAACACTCATAAAAATGAGAAATATCCAGGAATAAAAGAACATAAAACAAAGGACAAGTGTCATGATGTGATATGACAGGATTTAGGAGGAAGCAGAAGTCCAGCTATGTTGTCTTTCCTACTCCTCAAAACAAATACAATTGACAATAAGGAGTGCTTCCAGCTGACGGAAGAATGAAGTGGAGGACTCCTTGTCCTCACTGAGTTTCTGGAGCACATCTCCCCCTTTCTGCCCAACAGAGGGTTCTTCTTGGGAGATCATTGCAGAACAAGAAAAACCATGACCAAAGCCAGAGGAGCCATCTCCACTACTGCATGATAAACATAAAAGACATATCTAGATGCAGTCCTTAGAGCTCCAATCCACTATGTCCCACTATTGGCAGTTATTTTTTATGCTTTGTTTCTAAGGCCATTGGCTTCCTCCTCCCTTGTGTCCCACATTCTCCCTGTTGTCCTGTCTTCTCTCTCCTGCATTGCTTCCTTTCCTTGGTGGACCTGGCTGAGGTCTCCGATGTTGTGCTGTACATATATATGTATATATATATATATATATATATATATAAAGGCAGTATGTCTCTTATTCTTTTACACTGCTGACTGCTGCCCCATATCCCTCTGCAATTTTTCTTACAAGAGATTAAGAGAGAAAGGCCAGCATCTGTGCCTGGCAGAGGGAGCAGTAAGCACTGATCTAGTAAAGCAGTCTATCATAGACAGAAAACACTGGCCAGGAAATCCTGCTTGGACAGTTGGTGTACATGAAACTGAGACAGAAATTGGAACTTTCAGCCAAAAGCTGTAGGTTAGAAGTTGTTTTAGCTGAACATACTGGGCACATGTTTGAATGCAAAGGAAAAGGTATTGTTTTGTTCATGTGAGGTCTGAGTGTTTCGCACAGCACTCCAATCCCCTTTCTTAAGTAGAGGAGGCACCATAAAATGCAGAAGCTGGCAAATGCACACGGTATGAGGTACTATCAGGATAACAAGACTTTCAGATAGGAAAACTGCACACAGAAGGCCGGGTTCCATCCACTGCCTGGTTGGGTACGCCATGGTTTTGGTCCACCAATCTTCTTTGGTAATTTAGTCCCTCAAGCCCTGTACATTTTGAAAAGTATGACCAGAAAGTATGTCTGCTAACAAAAGCAGCAACTGGAGATAAAGAGAGGAAGAACATATCAAGGACAGTCACGCAGTCTACAGGAAGAATTATACAAAAAGTAATTGCACTTTGCAAGAAGAAGCCAGTTTTTTCAGGCATTGTGGGGCGGGACTTTATGTTGCTTGTTTATTTTTTCAGAAAATAAGATTATAGAAATTGAGATGATATAAAACAAACCTATGGAGCTGTTAGAGGAGGTAGCTCATCAGGGCTGAAACATATTTCTGCACAGGTTTTAAAGGAGTTCCTGAGGCTCTTTTCCCAATGTCTTCAGTGGACTTTGCATCAGTCCTTATATCAGTACTAATAGCAAATACCGAGAAGATTAGAAAATTGCCCATTGGTGTCAGGAACACTAGTCCCAGAGAAACAATTTAATTAAGAATCAAATAATTCAGCATTTAGATAAATGCAGTGTAGCTTGACTGGGTCAAACCATCACGGTTTCTGATTGGAAAAGTATGTCTTGTTAACCTGAAAAAGTTAATAAAATCGGAGACCAAGGTGACCTAAGTTCATGTAATTTGCTCAGATTGTTAAAACACTTTTGACAAGATTCCTTATAAAAGACTGTTAAAGAAAATAAATAGGTATAGGGTAAAGGAAAATGATTCATCGGATTAATAACTGTTTTCATTGTAAGGTACAAAACAAAGAAGTGTAATGAAATTGATTCTGAGGGCTTCACACAGGTATCGTGATGCCTAGATGGTCACCACAGACTGACAAAATATTCATGGCAGAGATTCAGGTGTAGCAACAGATGTTCTTTGGATGTTCATTTTAGTCTTGCTGACTACTCTCAGCAACCCATCAATGCTGGGTCTGTGATAGAAAACCTGCATGGTTCAGTTCTGGACTCAGAACTGATTTGTGTGGGTGTATATGACACACTGCTCTATATACTCCCCAGAGCACTGTGAAACAGCTTGGAGCACCAACTTCCTGAAGCTGGAGAGTGTCATTAGCGATGCCAGTGATGCAATAGTGACCCAAACCCTGAAGGAGGCAGTGACATTTGTGACATTTTCAGGAACAAAACCTCCTGTCTATAGGACGTTCATAGGTGTTGTGCGGCGCATGGAGTCATAGAATGGTTTGGGTTGGAGGGGAGCTTAAAGCTCATCTAGTTCCAACCCCCTGGCATGGGCAGGGACACCTCCCACTAGACCAGGTTTCTCCAAGCCCCATCCCACCTGGCCTTGAATACTTCCAGGGGTGGGGCATCCACAACTTCTCTGGGCAACCTGTTCCAGTGCCTCACTACCCTCATAGCGAAGAATTTGTTCCTAATACCTAATATAAATCTACCTCTTTTAGTTTAAAGCTGTTACTCCTTCTCCTATCACTGACAAAGAGTCCCTCCCCAGCTTTACTGTAGGTCCTCTTTAAGTACAGGAAGGCTGCTATAAGGTCTCACCAGTGTCACAGTAACCCCACCTGTAAACCCAGGTGTCACAGTTAATTCCTGTGACAGGAATAATGCAAAAGAGTTAATCATTCCAGGTGATTTCATAAAATTATAGAAAAGTTTTGGTTGGAAAACACCTTAGAGATCTCCAGATCACCACCATACTTCAAGCAGGTCCATTTTTAAAGCCCTGTCATATTGCTCAGGGGCTTGTTCAGTCAGGTTTTGGATGACCTCAACAAGAGATCCCACAGTCTCACTGTGCCCCTGTGCCAGTGCCTAGCCAGAGTGTGCTTCCCCTGATGGTCCTGGAGAGATGAACTGATATAAGTTTTGAGAAAACAGAAGCTTATGCTACTGCATGAAGTACCCTTTGTAACAGATTTTTTTGCTTTTATTTTTTCATATCTGAAATTCATCAGATAATTCAGCCTGACACACAGCAAAACTGATACCAGATACTTCACAATATTATTTGAATTTCACAAAAAGACAACAGACTAGCAACTTACTTAGAAGACCTCAGGAAAAGTAGTACAACTTTAGAAGTATTCAAAATCAAAGGCATTCCAAACTAAGCTTAAATTCAGAGGAAATCCAAAGAACAAAGTAATCTGGAAACTAATAATCGGAGAACATAATCTTCTACAAATGGTAGATTTCTTCCTGTATTGGGTAGTTTCTGATCTGTCTTTAATGTTCGTCCAGACAGGTCTTTGATGCTGAATAGCTTGCTTTGCCACTGCATTAACTCTTCTTCTTCTTCTCACATACAGTAAATGTCCTGCTCTCACAGGATGGGACTAGGAGACATATGCACTGTGTCTCATGATGCCTGGATACCATCTTAACACATGGCATGATGGGCCTATATTCTATGAGAAGATGAAAGGTCTTACTGCTTCCTGCACAGGGAAATGGATGCCTGCAGTTTAGAACCATCTGCCTAATCAAGAAATACAAAGGAAGGAGTTTGCTGGATTGCCAGTGACAGTGAAGAAAGCCACAGATGACATGTCAGACTGATTAAAATGTTATTTAGCTCAGGGCATAGCTAATGATGTGGAGCTAGAGCAGTTTGACGATTGTAATTACACTCACTATCATTGTTATTTGTTTATAGGATTGTAATGCCTAAAGGTCCCACTGGAGCCTGGAACAAAGTTATGCTGGGTGCTCCACATACACATATCAGGAGTGATTTGAGAGCTAGTAATACAAACAGACAAGACAGATTGGAAGGAGAAACAGAGGGACAGAGATAAGAAGAGCTTAGGGTATCAGCCATGAGTTGAATGCATCCAGGTCTCAAGTGCTCTACCCATCCAGTCGGGTGAATGAAAAACATTCCAGCTCTGGAAAAAATAGTGTTTCTTTTAATTCTTTTGCCACGATTTTGACATTTTAAGGCTGATTTTTTTTCCTAATTGATGCTAGAAAAGTTGAACATTTTTTAATATCTATTCTGCATTAAAATATCATTTTCATTGTCGTGTTTCTGTTTTGTTGACACTATTCATAATGACTTCAAGCCTTCAGTGGAAGCAAAAGCTTATCATACCATATAACTGGAAAGATCACAGAAGACTTCAGAGCTTTTTCAGAAAGCTGAGGAAAATCCATTCCCTGCTCTAGGCAGAGAGAATGGCTGATTTCCAGAAAGGTAAATGGGCAGGACAAGGCCACATTGCTTCAGCTGATGACCAGTTGTATGGACTGAGAAGATAATGGACTACCAGCAGAAGAGACAGTGCCAGTAAGCTAATCCAATACAATCTATTTCAAGTGACAAAGACCTCACACTCGCTGACAATGTGAGGAAGACCTAACTGTCAGGCAAACTTTGAGATGGTCATGTGCAGGACCTGAAACAGTTATGACACATGTCAACACAGGAAGAGTGAAATAAAGGCATGAATGTCATACAGGTACTGATAAATCTCAGGGAGGCTGGAAACCAGGGCAGATGGATGGAATAAGATGGTGCTTTGTGTTAACATGAAGCAGAGGATAGAGGAATGGACTGTTATGGCACAGCAAAAGAGTGGTTTTGTGCAAATCATTGCTAATGAAAAGTAGTCTTGCTAGCCTGTTCTTTGCCCTTAGCTCCAGCCTAATAGTGAATCATCTCTGTATAGTTATCAGACACATAAGCAATAATAGGAATTATGGGAGACTTCAACTTTTCAGCAAAGGATTGGAAGATAGTTACTGCTTGTGTTTGCTCAGATATTCTAGGTGATGGATTTCTTCACAAAAGTGAATAAGACCATTTTAGACCTAGCTTCTGTATGGGTTTAAATGTAGTAAAATTTGAATAAAGTGTGATCATGAGCTGACCTTTCTCATTTTACATTTTAAGATGGACAAAATCAGGTCTAGTATGTAGGTTTGGAGGCTTAGAAAAGCAGACTTTGAAATCTAAGGAAATGAATTGTTGAGTCTGACTAAGCAGCTCTGGGGTTTGAGTGCAGAGAAGGCATAGTTACTTAAAATTCAAAATTAAAAAGGGAGAGAGTAATGAGAAGAGGTATGTATCAGAGGTTACAAACTGGAAAAAATAAAGTAAGAATGACCAAAAACCTACTTCACATAGGAAATTAAACAATGATAGTAAATGTTACTTAAGCCACTGAAACAGGGGGAACAAAGGGAAAATTATGACAGTTGCACACTTGAGGCAAAAATAGATCAAAAGTTACTTATGTCTCCAATACTGAAAATCTTATTTCTTGCAGCTAATAGCAACAACAATGTGATATTAAGGGCAGTGACAGGACTCCCAGTGAAAATGAGGGTAGGGCACTAGGCACGACATCATCTGAGATGAAGTCAAAATCTACTGTGATTCATATGAAAAATGAAAAGCTGGTGTCTACCTAGACTATTAACAGCACTGGCATGCAGAACAAGACGAGTAAGGCCACACCTGGAGTATTGTGTCCAGTTCTGGGCTCTCCAGTACAAGAGGGACATGGAGCTCCTGGAGCACGTTCACCGGAGGGCTACTCAGATGATTAGGGGACTTGATCACCTGTCATACAAGGAGAGGCTGAGCGAGCTGGGCCTGTTTAGCTTGGAGAAGAGAAGGCTGAGAGGGGATCTTATCAATGGGCACAAATATCTGAAGGGAGGGTGTCAAGAGGATGGGGCCGGACTCTTTTCAGTGGTGCCCAGCAACAGGACAAGAGGCAATGGGCACAAACGGAAGCACAGGAAGTTCCGGCTGAATATGAGAAAACATTTCTGTATTGTGAGGGTGACCGAGCACTGGAACAGGTTGCCTGGAGAGGCTGTGGAGTCTCCTTCTCTGGAGATATTCAAAACCCGCCTGGATGTGATCCTGTGCAACGTGCTCTAGGTGACCCTGCTTGGCAGCGGGGTTGGACTGGATAATCTCCAGAGGTCCCTTCCAACCTCAACCACTCTGTGATTCTGTGAACTGTGCAAATCAGGGATAGTCACCAGAATGGGAAAGTAACAAATATAATACTTCTGTTAGAAAGTATACTACTTACCCAGAACAGGGTAAAGAGTGATCCAGACAAGTGCAGGCCTTTTAGTTTGACATGAAAAGTTTTGTAGCAAAAATAGATAAGACCATGGAAGTAGGGGGCAATGTGTAAATTACAAGATAATTTATCAAAGCTAAATTGTATCGGGATAATTTAGTAGCTTTCCTTTGTAGGAACAGTGCTGTCTTACACAAGAGACATGCATGAACTACATCTATTTCACTTTCTGTGAGTTTCTGATACATTAGCCATGGATTTGGGCTTTGGAGCTGAAAGTGAATAATGGAAGTTTGCAACTGCTCGCACTGAAGAGGGAATTACCAGAAAAGGAGAGGTTACCTATGGTGATTCCCAGGGACAGTTCTGAAACCACTGCTGCTAAAGAAGCATAGGCTCATGGAGAAATGTGGGCTGGAAGGGACCTCTGGAGAGCCAACCTCCTACCCAGAGCAGAGCTGACTTCAAAGTTAGATGTGTTCAGTATGGGCATGCTGGCTGAAGATGAAAAACTAGGTATGAGCTTTGAGATTTGCAGGTGACATAAAGTCGGGAAGTACTACCAAGCCTGAGAGAAGAATTGGATAACCCTGGTGATTGAAATGGTTCAGGTGAAGTGTCATTTAATAATACAAGACAGAGTCATGTCCTTAGAGATTCTCAACAAAGGGCAGTTTTTGTCATGTTTGTTATATGACAGACAGGGATTGCGAAAACAAAACAAAACAAAATACGTTCATGCACTGTTAGCAAAAGGAGGCTGGAAAAAAATTTAAGTGGTTATAGGATGCATATGGCTATGAATTTTTTCCAGTATGAATACACTGGACAAGCCAACCCTGACACTCATTTGAGATATGATGCACTGTTCTGCCACTTGTGTTCACATTTAACTTAGGAGGTAGTGTTCATAAGACAAGGGGAATGAATTGCCTGTTCTCTAGAAGGGAATTAAAGGAGATCATTCTGCCTAGTCAGATACCAGTTCAGAGGAGAATACAGAATCACAGAATCACAGAATGGTTGAGGTTGGAAGGGACCTCTGGAGATTATCCAGTCCAACCCCCTTCCAGGCAGGGTCACCTAGAGCATGTTGCACAGGATTACACCCAGGAGGGTTGCCTCTTGTCCTGTCGCTGGGCACCACTGAAAAGAGTCTGGTCCCATCCTCTTGACACCCTCCCTTCAGATATTTGTACCCATTGATAAGATCCCCTCTCAACCTTCTCTTCTTCAAGCTAAACAGATGTACTTGGTCTGGCAGGGATAGAGTTAACTTTCCCTGCAGCAGCCCATATAGCGTTGTACTCTGCACTTGTAGCTAGAGCAGTGCTGGTATCACACCAATGTTTTGGCTACTGCCGAGCAGTGCTGGCACAGCACCAGGACTCTCTCCAGACCCCCCA
>VXAA01004839.1:21411-61909 GCA_013399115.1 Anseranas semipalmata
CACCCATCCAAGCCATGAGCAGTCAGTTTCTCCAGAAGAATGCTGTGGGAAGCAGTGCCAAAAGCTTTCCTAAAGTCCCGGTGGCCAACATCAAAATCCCTTCCCTCATCCACTAAGCACGTCACCTTGTCATAGAAGGAGATCAGGTTCAGTAAGCAGGACCTGCCTTTCAGAAACCCATGCTGACTGGGCCTGATCACCTGGTTGCCCTGCAAGTGCCGCTTGATGGCACTCAGGATAATCTGCTCCATGAGCTTCCCTGACACCAAAGTCAGACTGACAGGCCTATAGTTTCCCAGGTCCTCCCTCCGGCCCTTCTTGTAGATGGCCACCACATTTGCTAGCCGCCAGTCGACTGGGACCTCCCCTGATAGACAGAACTGCTGATAAATGATGGAAAGTGGCTTGGTCAGCACTTCTGCCAGTTCCTTCACTACCTTTGGGTGGATCCCATCTGGCCCCATAGACTTGTGTACATCTAAGTGCTGTAGCAGGTTACAAATAATTTCTTCTTGGATTATGAGGGCTTCATTCTGCTCCCATCCCTATCTACCAGCTTGGGCTGCTGTGTACCTAGAGAACAACTGGTCTTGCTGCTAAAGACTGAGGCAAAGAAGGCATTAAGTACCTCAGCCTTTTCCTCATCTCTTGTCACTATGCTTCCCCCTACATCCAATAAAGGATGGAGATTTTCCTTAGTCCTCCTTTTCTTGTTTATGTATTTATAAAAACATTTTTTTATTGTCCTTAATGGCAGTAGACAGATTGAGCTCAAGTTAGGTTTTGGCCCTTCTAATTTTCTCCCTGCTGAGCCTCACGACATCTTTGTAGTCCTCCTGAGTGACCTGCTACTTCTTCCAAAGGTCATAAACTCTCTTTTTCTTCCTGAGCTCTAGCCAAAGCTCTCTGTTCAGCCTGGCCAAACTTCTTCCCCGCCGGCTTGTCTTTGGGCACTTGGGGATGGCCTGCTCCTGCACCCTTAGGATTTCCTTCTTGAAGAGTGCCCAGCCTTCCTGGACTCCTTTGCCCTTCAGGACTGCCTCCCAAGGGACTCTGCCAACCAGTGTCCTAAACAGGCCAAAGTCTGCTCTCAGGAAGTCCAAGGTGGCAGTTATGCTAACCCCACTCTATACTTTTCCAAGAATTGAAAATTCTATCAATTCGTGATCACTATGCCCAAGACAGCCTGCAACCTTCACATCACCCACAAGTCCTTCTCTGTTCACAAGCAAAAGGTCCAGCGGTACTCCTTCCCTAGTTGGCTCATTCACCAGCTGTGTCAGGAAGTTATCTTCCACACACTCCAGAAACCTCCTAGACTGTTTCCTCTCTGCTATATCGTATTTCCAGCAGATATCTGGTAAGTTGAAGTCCCCCATGAGAACAAGGGCTAGCGATTGTGAGACTTCTCACAATCAGTCAGTTCAGCTGAGATACAGAAAATAAGGAAGTAGTGTCTGACCCATTTGCATTATGTGGAATCAGCTGCTTTTTTATGTAGATGAGTCCTGTGGATAAGTACTCATCTCTAATAAGCATGATGCAAAGTTTCAGCCAGGCAAGCAAAGTTATTAGTGAAGCCACTGCAAGAAATGGTATAAAAAACATTGGTATACATACTGGAGTGTTTTCTGAAGCTCTAAAAATCCATGATCCCAATAAATCTAGTACTGGACCTGTTATGCTCAATACATAGGCCTGGAGAAAAAGCATTCCCATCTTCAGTTACATTTGGTGTTACAGAACACGAACAAATGTTTGCATGAAAATGCTCACAATAACAGAGAGGCATTTTATCTACTAGAAAGATGTACAATGTGGCTAACTCATTACCAACTCTTTAATATAAAAAAAATGCTTTATATAGAAGTAAAAAATATGAGAGAACTGGTAAAATGGGGAAAGGATTTTTTAAAGCACCAATATTATGAAACGCTTTCCATTAACCAGATCCAACATATGCTTCCTGTTCTAGACAATCTATCATATTATAAGGAAGTTTTCTTCTAAAGCTAACAAAACTGTTTTCAAAATAGTTGCTCTTTACTTTACTCATTTGCATTTGCATACAGAACATTGTGTCTGGTGTCAAGACAAGAAAGCATTTATTTTTTAAATGAGTTTGATAGGTGTTTAGTAGTTGTTTGATTAAAATATCAGTTTTAGATACCAGTAAGTTTGGGAAAACCTGGACGTTTAAATGATAATTATTTTTTTTTCAAGAAAGTTTCGTTTTGCACAAATGATATTGAATAAAAAGCCCTTTTCATATAAAAGTTCTGGACACTTACTTAAGCAATGGAGTCTATGCTGAACTGAGGTCAACATGGCAACTGGAATGCATCATGATGAAATAGAAAAGAGGCACATCTCTGTCAGATGAAATACTAAGGCATCCACCACTGCAAGAAAATGGTTTTATTATGGGGATGATGCCCAAGTAGCTCCAACTTGCCTGGAAAATTATCCTGTAGAACTTACAAAACTTTCACAATCTCTGTGGTGACTGTGACCTAAATCTTTTCATGCAAATTACACCCAGTAGTTTCTACCCTTTTCATAATGGATATGGAAGCAAGTTTATTCACTCATGCTTTTCATATCTCCCCTAAAACAGCTTTTCCTCCTGACAAACATCTCAAATGCATTTTTCTATCAGAGATCTCTGTTCAATCGATCTACCTCTTTCTTGAAATGTAGTTCTCTAAATTGGCAATAGTACTCCCACTGAGACCCTACCAGTTCTGAGTACAATAAAAAGTTTACTGCACATGCTTACAGAATGTTAGTTATACACATATATAAATGTGTATATATATTTTTTTTCTATTTTCTCTTTCAGCAGCAATATGTTATGCTTGACTCATGCTCATGTCGTGATCCATTATTGCCTCCCAGTTATCTTCTACAGTATTATTGTCAAGTTAGACTTTTCCTGCCCAATACTTGCTAGAATATTTATTCTTACCTAGGAAGAATAGCATGTGGCATTGGTGTCTATTAGATAGTACTGGGTTTCTTCAGTGCATTTCTCCATGTTGTCAGAATTATTCTGAATTGTGTCCTTGTGACTGTCCACCCTCAAATGGAGTTGACAGAAGAAGAATGTATGGTGAAATTTGTCAGATGAAAATAGCAGCAGCAGAAATCCTCATTTGTAGAATCTGAGGTTTTGTTGCAGTTTTGAACCGCCATCATTAAAACAGGCATCCAGAAATAGATTTGGCCTTCATTCTAATACAATAAGTTTTGTAGTTTGTAGAAGGGTTGTGAATGACTAATCATGTCTAACCCCCTTCCTTCTACCTGGCAATTACTTTAACACATAGAGGACATGAAGCACATTGCCTATTTCAACATTAGCATTGAGCTTGGAAGAAATCAATCATACTGACTAGAAAAATAGGGTTTTTATCTTTTCTCAGTTAATCTTTTTTTTCTATTTTTTTTTCTCATTATGCTTCTCATAAATTTCTGAGAGAATATAAAAAAATAAAGGTAATGAAGGTGTCTGGTTCACTAATGAACAACATCCCAGGCTCTGGGCAACCTGCTCCATCAGGAACCCAGGCAGGAATGCACCACATCTTCACTTTAGATTCAGCTTAAGTAGCAAGCCTCAGATACTTAAAGAACAAACAAGCAAACAACAAATAAAATAAAATAAAATAAAATAAAATAAAATAAAATAAAATAAAATAAAATAAAATAAAATAAAAATATTTTGAACTCATTAGAAGGGTATGTATTAAGAAGACTTCATTTATCAAATTTATGAATAGAGATGATCTTCTGAGAATACCCTATTCAGCTCTCAGTGTGCCAATACTTGCTGTTGGATATGAACACACAGGAAGTGAAGCAAATGTACAGCCAACTGCAAGCTGCAGTAATCACTAGAAACTGTCCAGAAAATGTTCTATACTGACTGTCATTTCCTCAGCTCTTGCTCAAGCAATCATCCACAGCAATTTTTGAGTGAGGGCTGAGTAATGTTCTACTGTTTGATCCTCAACAAGCACTACATTCAGTATTTCCTTCATCACACAACTAAAAGTAAACTGACTTGTAGCATGAAGTTTCCACCCAATAATAATATAATGGGAGGGAAGAGGGGTAACAGATGAATGCCAAAATGAAAATAACTCAGCAAATGTAGCAACAATAGAGGAATGACTTCTTAGCAAGCCATTCACATTGTCATGTCTTCAACTCTAACCCCTAGAAATTTTTCTGCCAGAGGCCTAGTCCAGCATCTACACAGTCCCAACTTCAGCAGTGTGAACCATCAGTGTTATACTGTTATTACAAATGGCATCATAGAAAGCAGTAACAGAATAATCACTAATGGGTATCTCAGAGAACAACTGCATCTGAGCTTGCCCTACCGAACACTGCATACCCCCAAAAGCTCTGTGTATATACTCACATGACATAATACATAACCTTTGTATTTCAGTTGTTGTTTGAAAGAGGCAAGCAGGCTTTAATGGGCTAATTATCACAGCTAAACAGAGGGAATAAGGTACAGCACTTAATGTTGGAACAGGAAACATACCTCATCTTGACCTTCAGCCCCCTTCACCCCTCCACCCTCTGTCTCTGGAAAAATCCCACCCCATCAGGCAATGCTGTGAATCAGCACCTTTCTCTGGAGCTCTCCAATTAAGATTCAGCAGTGCTTGGAGAGCAGCGGTCGGCCCACACTGGACTAATTAATTTTTCCTGCCTGAGTAATTACAGTCCAGAGGTGACCACGAAAGCTAAGCAAATCAATTTGTGTTTTACTGAGATCCTCATCAGTCACGGAGCACTAACCAAGAAGAAAAAAAATGACCAGAGACAGAGCTGGCCCCCAAACAACTAGTAACAAAGGTTGCTCTGAAACTGTTTGCTGACCTTCCATGCTGGAGACAGCAAACACAGCTCACATAATCTTTTTTGTTTTTGTTTTTGTTTTTTCCACAGTAAGTCAGTTGCCACAGTCACCCTTTTGAAAATTTAAGCTTCATCTCCTTCACTGGCACTCACATCCCATGCATCTGATTCATATTCTAGCCAAAACACACTTCAAAGCTCAGTTTATAAAGATGAGCATGCTCATTTTGCAAATGTCTCAGCAAGCACTGGGACTGAGTTTCCCACTTTCCAAACAGAGGCAATCTGCTGCTCTGCTGAACCAGTGCATTACTGTCAGCAGCTCAAGCTATTTTCCAAGAAAACAACTTTTTGAAAAGTGCCAAGCATCCAAGCAAACAACTGTCTCCACATACCACTTGTTGATACACAACTACTCATGAAATGTCTCTCTCAGCCTTAACAGAGACCATTCCAGAGAAATACTCTCCTGAAATCCAAAGTTTTGTTCCTTCCCATCTAATATTTCCAGGTAGTTCATGCAAATTTAGATGAAGAAACAAATGTTTTTGACTGGTGGTATCACAGAGAAGATCAAGTTTTTCCTACATGGCAAAGAACTGGTATAAGTGATTATCCCAGAAGTGCATGGGAGGGTTTGTGGATAGGAGCTGTCTCACTTGGGAGGGTGCAAGTGGGATGGATCTCACTACAGAAGAAACATGATATTGTACCCAGCTGGAAGTGATTCTTCTGCCTGAGTCAACCCAGGTGGAGCAGCCCAACGGGATGCATGTGTCCCAGAGACACTAACAAATACACATTCAGTCTGAGTTTTGGTGGCTAACTGTGGTAAGGAGAATCCTGCTATCACCATGTGTTTGAGCTTTCCCAAACTCTCTCTTGGAATGCTTCTTCTCTTACTGGAATCAAGGAGGGCATCATCATCTGAAGTAGGGAGAGTCACTCAGGGGAGGTGTCTGTCACTTTCTACTAAAAGGGAAGCAGTCAAACCAGTTGACAAACTTTTAGACAATTAAAGGTAGCTTGGTTAAATTCCAGCATAAGTAACAAGGTTTTGCAATGATTTGAGGTAACTTAATGAACCCTAGAAAAGGAGCAAGGTGAATTACCGTAGTGGAGCTCCACACACAGAAAGGACTCTTCTGGTATCCTCACTTGTGTGTTTGCAGCAGCTCAACAGTCTTCATAAAATGCCATACTGGACAGTGTAAGATAAACATTTTTAAAAGTGTTTAAAAAAATATTGGTGTCTGAAAACTGCCTAACATTACAGACAGAAAAACAATGTGGAAAATACCTTACCACTTCCAGCAATGTGAACATCAGCAAATACCTGCGGAATTTAATTCAGGAGATAATGGTCAAACACAATTGACATGAAGCTCACTGCAGTAACCAGATTTTCCAGCTCTTCTCCAAGAAAAGCAACACCAGAAAACAGAGAAGCAACATATCACCCTCTTCCTCCTGAAACACCTGGATACAGAATCACAGAATCACAGAACCGTTTAGGTTGGAAAAGACCTCCGAGATCATCCAGTCCAACCTATAACCTAACACTACCAACTTCTCTACTAAACCATGTCACTAAGCTCTACATCTACACGTTTTTCGAAGATCTTCAGGGATGGTAGGTGACTCAACCTCTTCCCTGGGCAGCCTGTTCCAGTGCATCACAACCCTTTCAGTAAAGAAATTTGTCCTAATATCCAGCCTAAACCTCCCCTGGTGCAACTTGAGGCCATTTCCTCTCCTCCTATCACCTGGTGCTTAGGAGAAGAGACCAATCCGCACCTCGCTACAGCCTCCTTTAAGGTACCTGTAGAGAGCGATAAGGTCTGCCCCCGAGCCTTCTCTTCTCCAGGCTAAACAACCCCAGCTCCCTCAGCTGCTCCTCGTAAGACTTGTTCTCCAGACTCCTCACCAGCTTCATTGCCCTTCTTTGGACACGCTCCAGCAACTCGATGTCCTTCCTGTAGTGAGGGGCCCAAAACTGAACACAGGACTCGAGGTGCGGCCTCACCAGAGCTGAGTACAGGGGGACAGTCACTTCCCTACTCCTGCTGGCCACACTGTTCCTGATACAAGCCAGGATGCTATTGGCCTTCTTGGCCACCTGAGCACACTGCTGGTTCATATTCAGCCAGCCATCCACCAATACTCCCAGGTCTTTCTCTGCCAGGCAACTTTCCAGCCACTCATCCCCCAGCCTGTAGCACTGCTTGGGGTTGTTGTGCCCCAAGTGCAGGAGCCAGCACTTGGCCTTGTTGAACTTCATAGAGTTGGCCTTGGCCCATTGATCCAGCCTATGCAGATCCTCCTGTAGAGCCTTCCTACCCTCAAGCAGATCAACATGTGTGTCTAACTTGGTGTTGTCTATAAACTTACAAAATACTCAGCTACAGACTGTATACTGGACATTGTTGCAAAAAGATTAATATTAGGGGAAGCTATGAAGACCCCTGAGGGGCACAGGTCCTCCAACCAGTCACATGCCCATTCTTCAGCCTACAACCTGTGTCAGGACCAAATGCAACCCTAATACATGGAAAGGAATTGTAAGGGTAGTCAAAGGCACATCACAAAAAGTAGAAATATAGAGAAAGGTGTTAGGAGCTGGAGAAGATGTGGGTCTAGCTGGGTGCAGAAATGTTCTTTATCTTTCCAGGCTGGACAGTGAGCTGGCAGAAACTGAATGATAGCCCACACAACACTCAAGGTGCTTTGACGGTCGTGTCCCTGAATGAATGTTAGAGTCATTGAATGAGGGTTTGTTTGAGCATATTATGAACTGGAAGTTCTTGCACAAGCAGAGAATTAGAAATATGTTGTCTCTGAGCAATAACACTATCTATTCATATGCAGACAAGAATAATCACAGTAGGAAGAACGAGTTAGACTATCACAAGGAAGCAAAGCTGTTAACTTCTCAATTAGAAGACTTGTGACAGAAAGAAGTGGGTGGCACTGCAGGCAGCTGAATAGAAATGACTGTTTCTAGGGCAGTGGATAAGGCATACATACCTTGGGTCTAAAGTGTACTGCGAGTAAGTTAAAGAATATCTGATCCAAAAAAATGGGTCACAGGTTGCAGAGATGAGGAAGTTAGAGAAACCACCATGTCTGGGTATCTGAGTAGGACTGCATCTGGATAGTTAGAAAAAGGAGGGGAAAAGGGAAGATGTGATGAAATGGTAAACTGGGCACACATATATAGCATTACTGAGTGTTCAGGGACAAAGAGGTGGTCAACAAAATGGGAGTCAAACCATTAGAAGTGATAGGATAAGGAGATGCTTTGTCACTCTGGGTCTTATTATCCCTACCCTTGAGCAGCCAAGGGAGATTTTTTATGATCAAATAAAGGGTTTTGACTTTCATACAGGTAGTGTGACTCCCCACCTGCAGTGCTATGAAATGAGCTGTCACAAAGCTGCACTCATGCTAATGTCAAAACTGAACCTCCTAATCAGCAATTTTTGTCTGTTGCCCCTTGTGATACTGTCCAACACCACTGAGAATTTTAGCTCAATCCTCTTTGTAACTTCCTTCAAGTAGATGCAGCTGCAATTAGATCCCCCTTCAAGTCCCTCTTCACCTGGATAACCCAGCCCAACTCTCTTCACCTCTCCTTGTGGGCTCTGTGACCCAGGTCTGACTGTCTTCATCGCCATCAGCTGGCCTCTCTATTTTCTCCATATCCCTCTTGAAATGGCCACAAACCTATTCACAAGACCCAGAAAGGCCACAAGAAGTCATGTTCGTTCTCACTGGTACTGACTAGAGAGGAAACTTCTTTCTGTTAATCTGCTTGTCACAATCCTCCTAATGTTGCTCAGGACATGGTTTGCCTTATCTGCAAGGAGAGCAAACTCTTGGCAAACATTTGTACTTGCATCCACAATTTTCACCAGGAGGACTTGTGAATTTTCAAGAAAGCTGAAAGCATCCATTGCTGTCAGACAAGGGATTTAGGCTGATTCAGAATGACTCTGGGATGTTGTGGTGCATGAATTGGCCTGGACAAATGGAGAACACTAGTCAAGTGCATCTTGCTAAACCTGTCTCTTTTAAAATATATGTATGTGCATGTGGACACATGCATTTCTGCATATATACCTATGAGTATGTGTGTGATGATGTGGGGACTCCATAAGCCTTGCTCCCAGACGCTTGCTGCAGAGGCAGATGGTTATGTCTAAAAGTTAGTTCAAGGCCTTGAGACTCTTCAGAAGGATACATTAGCCACATGTTTTATTTGACCAGAAACATGCGACTGTGGAGACGTGCACACAGCACAATGTGATTGCTGCCAGGAGCTTTCCAGGATGCTCTTATTGTGTACACAATCCTGCTGCCAGCCATTTCAGTCAGGACTCACAGAAAGTCAGTGGCAGGGCCCTCAAAGCTGGGATCAGACAAGGACAACAGGATGGTAAGAGAACAGCACCTCTGTCCCACCATTGACCTTGTCCAACGGATGCCCTTGTCCAACGGATGCTCCACAGGGGAGTGATGTTCCCCTGAGAGATGCTATTGGTCAAAAACACGGTGCTACACCTTGAACACAGCCTGCTTCATGGAGAAAGTGCCACTCTCTGTTGAGGAGCCTGCTGAGTTTGGTTTTTTTTTTTTTNTGCCTCAGAGCCCGTAACCATGCTAAGGAAAAGCTGTGTGATGATCAATGTGTCCATTAGTGGTCCTTTGCCCAGTAGCTGAGTGACTTGATGCTCCATTTAGGTCTGTAGCCTGTCATCCAGAGAAGCCATTTACTATAAAAAGCTCTTCTCACTAACTACATTGAAGTTGCTGGGTTTTGGGTTTGTTTGTTGGTGTTTTGTTTTGTTTTGTTTTAGTTTGGTTTGGTTTGGTTTGGTTTCTTTTTTTGGGGGGAGTGGGGGTTGTTTTTTTAGTTTATGTTTCCCATGCACAGAAGCTTACTAGGTTTTTCTGTGATGGCCCTTTTCCAGAATGGACTTTTGTTGCCAGCGCATTTGGTTTTGGACTTAACTGGCTTTCAAAGTCCTGCAGATGAGTGTGCACTGAAGAACAGTTGTGTTTGGATAGGCCCAAGCCCCAAGTTCAGCAAAAATTTGTGAAGAGGGATGAAATTGTTGGGATTTTTTTCTTTGCTCTTTCTCCATGTTTCCTTCACATCATTCCCTCTGTTGTCAAGTGAAAGACCTTGTTTTTTTGACTCTACCAACCTCAGCGAAGCGGAGACTGAAGGGACCCTGAGGCTCTGTTACCACAATGAATGGTGTGCCAAGAGCTTTTTGTCCTTCAGTGTAAGCAGCTTGTAGTATGGCAAACCTGTTGGGTCACAGAGGTTAATAAAAACACAATAAATAATTTATCAATATGGTGGTTTGAAAACCTCTGTTGGTGAGAATTACCAAATTTGCATCCTAGAGTAATTATCTTTTGCTGTAAGACAAAGCCTTCCCCAAAATTCTCCCACCCCTTGTGCAATGGCACCAAGAAGATGATTTCTCTTGACGTGCTGAACTTTTGAACCCGATGAAAAAATCTTTTTTTTTAGTTAGACAAGAGAGTCACCGAAAGTTCATTGCCCTTTCTCACATTTGCACCACCAAAGGGACATAAGGAAAAACATCAAGTGTAATATCCATCAATGTTACAGAGGCATTCAGAATACATCACCGATGCATAAATAAACCAAATGAAGCTCCAGTGACAGGAGGATGTTCTGGAAGAACAGAGATACACAACAATATTTAATTATAAATTGCATCAAAGTGATTGTCTTCACTCATCAAAGGACTTCTCACAATCATTACATTGGTTCTGATGGAAGCCTGAAATCCTGGGTGCCTCCATCCAAAAGCGCTGTATTTTTCTTGGTTCACTGGCTACTTTTTCCTGCCAAGGCTCATAAAAATCCAGGCACCAATTTACTTAACACGAGGGGTGTGAAATCCCCACTTAGGGAACATGAATTTAATTGGAAAAGAAAAAAAAAAAAATCATAAATCCAGGCCACTGAGCAGTTTGAATTGGCAAGCTCTCCTGTGACCTTGATTTTTTTTTTTCCTGAAATGTTTTTCCCAATGGAAGTTGGATGGAAAAATCTCCATTGAAACTGCCAAGCATTAGCTCTTCCTTTAAACAGAGCAGTGGGTGCATATACTTTGTATAAGGCAAATGCTGATGAAAAAAGTCTGCTGATATGACAGGCAGAAAAAAAGCAGATATACCACTTGCTCAGGTAGTCTATCTAATGGGAACCCAGGGCTGCCAAGTGGTTGCCATTACCAATGGTTGTGGAAATAAATTTATCTGGAGCACATTTGTTTCTATAAGTAGAAACTTAATCAGGAATAGCCTGTGGCATGTGCTATGAAGAAGATCAGGCTACAAAGTCATAAAGTTGCCTTCTAGTGGTAGAGTCTCTGAAGGCTCACAGAGGAAAATGCTGCAGCAATATGGCCTTCAACAACACAGACACCCTGGACAGGTAGAGATCCTAGTTACCAGAGGTAATGACAGTGAGGCTGAAAAAAGTACAGGGGGATGTAGATCATGGACTGGTCTTGCTCTAGGGAAGAGATGATCTTTACAGCCTGAAGCTGAAAATGGATTGTGGGAGCAAAATAAACGTTTCCTAGTCTGTAATTCCTGGAGGGGCTCTTTTATTCCTTTCTAATGTATGTCCATTAATTAATCAGAATAATGCACTGTCACATGAAACTCAAAGAAAACTCAAATTACTGCATTCCCTTCTATTTGTACCACTACTTTGATTGCTTCATGAGGGATCATTTCACTAATTCTATTTGCTCTCTGAACAATATTGCCACACTCTTGTGAGTGAAGACACACATTTCCTCTTTGTGTGTTAAAAGAAGACGTACGAGGAGCAGCTGAGGTCACTTGGTATGTTCAGCCTGGAAAAGAGGAGGCTGAGGGGAGACCTCATTGCGGTCTACAGCTTCCTTACGAGGGGGAGTGGAGGGGCAGGCGCCGACCTATTCTCTTTAGTGGCCAGTGATAGGACCTGAGGGAATGGAGTCAAGCTGCGACAGGGGAGGTTCAGGCTGGATATCAGGAAGAGGTTCTTCACTGAGAGGGTTGTCACGCAGTGGAACAGGCTCCCCAGGGATGTAGTCACAGCACCAAACCTGTCGGAGTTTAAGAAGCGTTTGGACTGTGCTCTTAGTCATATGGTCTGAATTTTGGGGCAGACCTATGTAGTGCTAGGAGTTAGACTCGATGATCTTTATGGGTCCCTTCCAACTTGAGATATTCTATGATTCTAAATTTGTTCATGTTAACTTGTGTGAAAACAGAGGTTGAAAGCAAGGAATCTGTCACAGTTGGTGAAAGCACTTTACTGTCCCATTCGTGCTAACATATTCATTATTGTTGTCAGACCCAACTCTAAGTGTAGGCAAAATCTAACTGGCTGGTAGGGGAGTAGAAAACACAACACGACTCTTAAAATCTTGTTCACAAGGCAAGACTCAGTCTTCCACAATTCTTGGATGCTTCTTAGTGAGTCATCAAGTATTTCAACATCTTTCAGTGGGACAGTATCTGTAAAGGATGCAGGGGAATGACTACTGGCACCATTGCCTGCAGGACTATCACATGTTGATTTGAGGAAGAGGCATGTGATCAGAAATAATGTTGGGTCATCCGGAGTCTTTAGCTTGAGCATTGTGTCACTAATACTAGACCAGGCAGCTGACATCCATTTCAATAATCTACGATAATGCTATGGGAGAAGGACAAATAGCATGTCTGTGAAATTGACATGTGATACCCAGGTGACATTCAGAGAATCATAAAAAAAGATAGATAATGGAAAATATAGAATCATAAGAAGATGCAAATACAGGAGAAAGAGAATCAAGGCTCAGTGTAGAAAACTGTATCTACTATGAAATTATTTGAAAATAATTTGAAAGGCATTCAACAACCAGGGCAACGAAATGGAGATGTCATACTTAAAGAGTTCCAGTCAGGGATATGTGGTGCAAGACACAGGAGACAGCAGGGACAGACATTGTTGAATTAGTTAAATATTGTTTTATCATACACAGCGCAAGGGAGAGAAAAATACTGTAATGTATTATGCCCAATTGAAAGTAGCAAAACAGTTGAGCAGATCTCCAGGAGAAGAAACCAGGGATAATAATCAGAGGGGCGAACCAGGTCAGGAAGTTTTCTGGTAACATCCTTGACCCGGGCCCCAGGGAGGCAGCAGACTTCCCTACAGGTAGGGTCTGGCCAACATATGGGGCACTCTGTTCCCCTCAAAAGGGAGTCACCTATGACAATTACCCTTCTTTCTTTCTTGGCAGAGGCAGTCTTGAGGTATGGAGTCGACTTCCTCACCCTAGACAACCTCCTGGGTGGACCTTCCACCACTTCCTCACCTACCAGTCCCTCGAGCTCCAAGGCCTCAAATCTGTTGTGTAAGGGCATCTGGGAAGGCAAGGCTGGTAGGGAGGGGGGTTGCTTGCGATGCTGAGCAGGGACCTGTTTCCATTCCTCCTCATCTCTCAGGTACCCTCTCTCTGCCCGACAGCAACAAGGTAGGGGGTCCACCACTATTTAGGGTGCCTCACCCCGGCGCCTTTCTCACAGGCATGGCAAGGAGTTGCTCCACCAGTCTGTCTCCTGCTCACACTCCCTGATAGCCCTTAACTTCTCCACCTCCTCCTTGAGTTCAGCCACCAGGCTGACCAGGTCATCCACCTGCTCGCACCTCACCACCTTTCTTTCCATGAAACAAATGAATAAAGTTTACATCTTTCCAGTGAAATAAATTAATTATTTATTAATCTTCCTTCCCACCCTGGTAAACTTTGGAAAACAAGATTTCAACCTGTCAAACAGGTCTTCAACCTGTTTTTCTGTCTTAGTTCATCTTCCCATTCTCATTCCACTAGGCTGTGCTGTCCATATGTATTTATTGTCATGGTACAGTTCACTGAGAGTTGCTGGTTTTTACCAGGGTTCAGAGAATGTTTTATCTGTAACTATTTGTAACTTTTTATCCATTGTAATTTCCTCAAACTTGTTGATTTATGCTGTTATTTATTCTCTATAAATTCACACTGCTTTTTTTCAAATCGCAGTTTTATCTTCCAATAGTTGATCAGAATTGCTAGCTTTTGGGTTTACATTCACTGAGGGCTAATTGCTGGTGGAGCTGGACAATTATATACACATATACACACACACAGGAATACACATATATATATATACATGTATATATGTGTTATTAATAACACCAAATTTGCAAAGAAGGAAGAGTTCAGGACAGATGAAAATGAGTCAAAAGTTGTGTTGTGTTTGGCAAATCTTTTCAACCAGGAAGAATGGGATTTATTTTATTTATTTATTTATTGAACACCACACATTTTCCCATAGACTCTTGCATAGCAAATCACATTCCTGAACAGTCAGGATGTTTACCTGTGACATTTTCAGAATGAAACAGTCCTATCTTTGGTTCAAAAAAACACTTGTAAACATTTATATTCATAAAATAAAAAGAAAAAAAAAAGACACTTTTAAAGAGTTTGTGGAACCAAAGAGGAAGCAAAAATTATGATTTCCAGTCTCATGAAATTCTTCAGGGATTTTGTATGTGTATATGTTTTGTTTTACTTAATGAAAACAACAAAACAACAAAAGAAGAAAAATAATTCTATTTTGATTTGAACATACTGCCACCTTTCCTTGGTTTGGTAAATTACCGATTGATTATTTGGCTTCCACTGTAAGAATACAGACACAGCATTTATTTACCTCTATGGAAATCTTCCCCTAGCATTCAGAGCTCCATAACTTCTGGTGAATAATGTCCTAACTAGCATAAATGTGGCATCTTTGTATATGTGTCCTGATCTGGTTAGTTGAGATGTTATATCATCCTTGCCATTGATATATATGATTGATGTGAAGTATCTTTTAAATTGATTTTTATCAACAAATCCAAATATCTGCATTTTATTTTTCACAGTGCTCATAGTCAGGCTGGATTTTCATTTAAATAGTGCTGTATTTTCTACTTTGATGAATTTATCGATCACAATCACAACAAAGCATCTTCTGTATACAAATGTATTCAAATGTTTAACAAAATAGGGCATAAAGGAATAAGAAAGTGAAATACAAGACCACACTGCTTGAATACTTATTAAAATAGATGTAAATCAACAATGGCAAAGATAGGTTTGAGACACCAGGAAAATAAATAAATAAATAAATAAATAATAATAATAATAATAATAATAATAATAATAATAATAAAGCAGTACTCAGAACTGGGAAACAGCTTGGATAAGGAATCACAAATAAGTAAATAAATAAATAAATATAAATAAAAATAAAAATAAAAAACATTAAAAATAAAAAGCCCAAATTCAGCAGTAATTGTCTGTGAAGTTTTGGAGAGAAGAAGGTTAAAAGGGAACATTCTGTCTAGTCAGATAACAAGTGAGAGGAGAATATGATGTCTCTTTATATATACATCTTCTGAAGACCTGTGGCAAAAGTTGAACAACACTGGACCCAATACTGACCCCTGGGGGACACCGCTAGCTACAGATCTCCAACTAGATTCTGCACCACTGAGCACAACCCTCTGAGCTCTGCCATCCAACCAATTGCCAATCCACCTCACCGTCCACTCATCTAGGCTGCACTTCCTCGGCTTGTCCATAAGGGTGCTATGGGAGACAGTGTCGAAAGCCTTGCTGAAGTCAAGGTAGACCACATCCACCGCTCTCCCCTCATCTACCCAGCCAGTCATCGCATCATGGAAGGATAGAAGATTGGTCAAACATGACTTCCCCTTGGTGAAGCCATGCTGACTATTCCTGATCACCTTCTTCTCCTCCACATGCTTGGAGATGACCTCCAGGATGAGCTGTTCCATCACCTTTCCAGGGATGGAGGTGAGGATGACTGGCCTGTAGTTGCCTGGGTCCTCCTTCTTGCCCTTTTTGAAGACTGGCGTGATATTGGCTCTCTTCAAGTCCTCAGGTACCTCTCCTGTTCTCCATGACCTTTCAAAGATGATGGAGAGTGGCCTAGCAATAACACTGGCCAGCTCCCTCAGCACCCGTGGGTGCATTCCATTAGGATCCATGGATTTGTGGATGTCAAGTTTGCTTAGATGATCTCTGAGCTGATCCTTTTCGACCAAGGGAAAGTCCTCCTTTCTCTGGACTTCCTCTCTTGTCTCCAGGGTCTGAGATTCCTAAGGGCTGATCTTAGCAGTAAAGACTGAAGCAGAAAAGGCATTCAGCAACTCTGCCTTCTCCATATCATTTGTCACCAGGGCACCCGCCCCATTCAGCAGCGGGCCGACATTTTCCCTGGTCTTCCTTTTTCTACTGATGTATTTGAAGAAGCCCTTCTTGTTGTCCTTGACATCCCTTGCCAGATTTAATTCCAGTTGGGCCTTGGCCTTCTTTGTTGCATCCCTGCATACTCTGACAGTGTCCCTATATTCCTCCCAAGTGGCCTGTCCCTTTTTGCATATGCTGTAAACTTCATTCTTCTGTCTGAGCTTCACCAGGAGCTCCCTGCTCATCCATGCAGGTCTCCTGCCCACTTTGCTTGCCTTCTTGTTCATAGGGATGCACCGATCTTGAGCTTGGAGGAAGTGATACTTGAATACTGACCAGCTGTCTTGGACCCCCCTTCCTTCTATGGTCCTGACCCATGGAATTCTTCCAAGTAGATCCCTGAAGAGGACAAAGTTTGCTCTCCTGAAGTCCAGGGTTGCAATCCTACTTTTTGCCCTGCTTCCTCCTCGCAAGATCCTGAACAGGATCCCCATCAGGAGTCAGTAGGCTCGGTGTCATGTAGACCTTACCATGATCAAGAAACCTGAAACCATGTCAGTGGCACCAGCCTCGGAGCAATGTATTGATCAGCTGCGTTCGCCTGCTTCTTTCAATATTGATCCCTGCTACTGGAAGGATGGAGGAAAAAACTACCTGTGCACCTGATCCTTCAACCAATCACCCAAAGCCCTAAAGTCCCTTTTGATCGCTCTTGGGCTTCTCTTTGCCACCTCATCACTGCCAACTTGAAAAACCAATAAAGGGTAATAATCAGAGGGGCATACCAGGTGAGTGACTTTCTGAGCGACGTCTCTTACCAGTGCCCCAGGGAGACAGCAGACTTCCCTATGGGTCGGGTCTGGATGAGAAATCAGGCCCTCCATTCCCTTCAGAAGGGAGTCCCCTATGACTATAACCCTTCTTTTTTTCTTGTTGTGATGCGGGGCGTAGGTCGACTTGCCCTGGGTGACTCCCCCAACGTGGATGGACCATGATCCACTCTGTCATTTGCTTGCGCATCAAGTTCCAGAGCCTCATACCTGTTGTGTAGGGGCACCTGGGAAGGTGAGGTATGCAGCAGGGGTGTTCGTCTGCTGCGCCGAACAGGAACCTGCTTCCACTCTCCCCTGTCTCTCAGATCCCCTCCCTCTGCCTGGCGGTGAGGGGGTAGAGGATCCTTCATTCCCTGCACAGTGACTGTGGCTGGCTGAAGAGCCTGCCTCAGGGATGACAAAGCTCTACCCCACCAGTCAATCTTATTCTCTGACTCCCTGATGCTCCTCAGCCTACCCACCTCCTCCCAAAGCTCTGACACCTGGTGAAGCAGATCTTCTAGCTGGGCACAACTCCTACAGCCGTGCTCTCTACTGCCATCCTGTACTGGTGTAAGAGTAGGGCACACCCGGCAGCCTGTCACCTGGGTGGCAGCATGTTCCCCCCAGAGCTCTGTCTGGGAGGCTGCATCAGCTGTGGTGGGTGCCAAGCTCCTGGAGGCACGGCCTTCTGCCAGGTGGTCACCATTGCTCCCAGGACAAGCTGGCCAACCTTCAGCGCTCTGAAGGCTTCAAGTTGAAGCCTCAGAGGCTCTTGGTTAGACATTAGAGAAAGCTCCTTTCCCAGAAGAGTGGTGCAGCCCTGGGACAGGCCACTAGAGAGGTGGGGAATTTCCATTTGGAGTTTCCAAGACTCATATAGACAAAGCTGTTGTTGCTGTGATCTAATGCTGGGGACAGCTCTGCTGTGAGAGTGAGGTTGGACCAGAGACGCCAGAGGTTCCTTACCCCAGCCCCTCTGAGACACTGTCTCTAAATAACTGGATGACATGGAAGACAAAGGGAAAGCAGAGCAAAGATCCACTTCACTTGCTGGATGGCTTTCCACTGTAGGTTGCTTCTGCTTATCTTTCACCCCAGGTAACCTGAGAAATAGTGCATGGCAAGACACATTTTCTGGGGTAGTCTCATCATTGCTGTATACACAGAAAGCACAACTTCCAGGGGCTTTTCAGTATCCCCCCAGAAGCACACTTCAGCAAAACTGAGCTGCTTGATAGAATACTTGATGCACTACCACTCCTTTGAGCCCTGTGTCAGCTCAGTCCTTGTTCTCCCCTATCCTGTTCCAGAAATTCTCACAATGAAAACATACTGGTGCCTGGGAACATATGGGAATCTGCAGTGCAGATCATAGAATCATAGAATCATAGGATCATAGAATCATAGAATCATAGAATGGCCTGGGTTGAAAAGGACCTTAAAGATCATCTAGTTTCAACCCCCCTGCTCTGGGCAGGGTTGCCAACTACTAGAGATGTCTCTGAAAAGACCTGAAACATCAAAGTTTTTATCATGTTCTGCTACTAAAAGTGTATTAGAAAAGAGGTGCAAATTCTAAAGCTATTGCAGTGCATACAAGAAGAAATACAACTGTGTGCTAGATCCTTTCCATGAGTAGATGAGTACAGAGATGTAGCAGTGAGAAAGGGTGAGCTTTCAGTGGGACTCGCCCAAGAACAAGCTAGGACAGCCACTGTGTTTGGTTTGGCTATTAAATCTCCTGACAATAGTCATATAAAAGATAAAGGGTAAAAAAATCCTTGATGAGAACAACCAAGACCTACACTTATCTATCTTGGTGGCAGAGGTATGAACAAAGCTGGTAAGCACAAGATAAACAAAGTGGAGCAGACCTAGAGGTAAGCAGAGAAAACATAAAACTATAAGGCAAAAATGTCTCAAAACTGTGAAAAACAAATAAGGAAATATAGAAGAGGGGAGATAAATATGCAAAGGAGATGTGCAGACAGAGGATAAAATGCCTTAAGACAAATGTCTTACAGTAGGGTTGTATCTAATAATCACAGTAAGATCAACCATTATAAAAAGTTTGCAGACCAGGAAAAGACAAAGAAAGCAAGCACCATACCTGGGATACAAGCAGTGTCTCAAAATATCATATATTATACATTTGTGGCACTAACACATTCCAAAATGGCAGAAGTATTTTTTTTTAAAGCACTGACTAGCTCCAGATAAGGGAAAAACCTGGCAAAGGCGCACAAACAAACAGGAAATTGAATGGGAAAGAGACATGAATGCATCTGTGAATGAGCAGAACTACAAAGACTTCCACTGCATTGTGCCAAGGGAGAAAGCAAACCTAGAGCTAAGCAAAGAGAAATTAAAATTTCATGCAGGTTGTAAGGTAGTGTCCGTCACAAATATTATACCAGAAAGGATATTCATCAGCTAAACAACATAGGAATCACAGGTTTTCAGTAGTAAATTAAAGGAATCATGACATGAAATCAGAAAGAAATAATCCATAAAAAATTCATAGGAGTGAAATGGGCAAACAAACATAAAATATTCAGAGCAGACAGTATGATGCATCTGAAAGCTAAAGAGATATCCATTATGATAACCCGGTCTGTGGATTCCTACTGGAGATATTGTTGCAACTTCAGAGACAGCAGTTTCAATGTACGCTAAGCTTCAGACGCAACCAATCTCCTACACACTTTCTTTCGCACAAAGATGGCACAATCCTGAATGAGGCTGTGAAGACATTGAACCTGACAAATTGATATTGTCAGGTTCACCAAAACTGCATCAGTTTTGCTGCAGATGTAAGGAGTTCCTTAAGAAACCCAGCAAGTATTTAACAAACCATGCCTGTGGTCTTTTCAGGGAACCATGCCTAACACTATCACAAACATTAAAGATATGTCGAGAGTTCATTACTAGCACTGTAGTTGAAAGCAGACAGATCACCAAATCCTGATGTCTGGGAACAGAAACTCTCTTGGGAGTACAGGGAAACCGTTCTGAAGTTGAAGGCTTTCCTTCAAGTTGAACTTGACTGTGAAGGGTAAAACCTACTCCACAAATGGGTCCCTGGCCATTGCACTTCATACTTGGTGGACAAGCTGAAGTGAAGCCTTCCTTCCAACTGAGCAAGAAGGAATTTTTAGCTGTGCCTCCTGTAATTCTGTCCTTCCACAAGAGTATGAAAACATTTAGCGTATGAATAGGTGTGCTGCCATTCTGCCCCCAGAAGCATACACATGCAGGCAGGAGAGGCAAGTAGACAGATTTTGAGCTGTGCTACAGCTCCTGTGCAATCCAGAAAATCTTAGAGTCTAAATTTCTGAGTCTCCTGGCTCAGAAATTTAAGTGCTTAAATAATCATGCAGTTTTAGAGAGCATGATTTAGCCCTTTGGGGCCTGACCTCACATGTGGGTCTGAACGAGGTGGCATCTGCAGGGAGAGCTGAGATGTAGTGACAGATCTCCCTCTAATGTCATCCTTCAGGTAACTATCACTTTTGGAAGTTGCAACCTTAGACACTCATGGTAGATTCTGATTATGCAGCAGTTCCTCATCAAGAGTTTTTCCACTAATGCTCACTGAGTTATGCATGACTGGCATCAATGTGATGGAAGAGAAATATAAACCACCCAGCAAGCAGTAGGGTGTCTCCATGAAGTGTAGCAGAGAAGCTTTGAGGGAGATTTTGGACTGCTGTTTGTTGAAAGGAGAGGGGAACCTGAGCTATGTATTTCACTGCTCATTTCTTACCAGCTGGCTTTCAAGGCAGCAACCAGTTACTTGTGGAACGGATGACAGAGAACAGAAATAGCATTATCCTGTAGAGTTTCCTTCTTGGGTCAGGAAAGGAAAAGCTTATAGCCTGGGCAGATCAAATTTATACATGAGATCTACCCAGCTGAGATTCCTTGCTAATGGTTTACTCTGAAAACAAGGAAACAGTTTGGAAGCAGCCCAGGTAAAACCAGTTTCCTATTTGGACAGCAGCATTACTCCCCTCCCCAGAGATCCTTTGTATGGCTAGTTATGTTGCCTGTTGCTATATCAAAGACACATGATTCTTATTTATTACCACCTGCAAGCACAAATGTTCCACCTCCCAGCATATTCTGCAAAATGGCGCCTCTACCATGTTTGTCAAGTGGGCTGAGGAAGCTTCCACTGATTGTTTGCGTGTGCTTTATACATGCAGTGCAGATGGAAGAATCCAGGTGATTGGGGCCTTGCAACACTGGACACGAGAAGGATACTATTGGAGAGTGGGAGACCTGATGCAGAAAGTAAGGCTGGGAGGAGAAATGGAGTGCAGAGAGGGCTCATAGTACAAGACTTGGTCATGGGTGAGTCAGGAGCAGACTGGCCCAGACTGCTCCAACCTGGCACCAGTATTGCTGAAAATGTGGCTTACTTGAGAAGAACCTCAGGTTTGTCCCAGGAAGTTCTTGGTAGCTAATACCGGCCCTATCATTTGTTCTATAGGTTTCCAACAGGTCTTGCCCTAGATGGAGACAACACTCTTCCCTGGAGAACTGAAGTGGCCAGTGAGTTAGGATCTGAGCTTTCATGACAGGAAGGACAGGCAATGCCTTTGCTGTCTTGCCAAGACCCTCCTCTGAGATTCTTCTTCATGTGGATCGAGGGCTGGTGTCTGGGTGGACAAGCATCATGTGCACTCACTTCCATATGGCTCAGAACTACCTGGTTCCCAATGTTTACAGTCCTCCACACACACTGAGCCTATGGCTTTTGTTCCTAGCTGCTCATCAGTTCCAGGGTCTTGGGAAGAATTTCACTGCAGGAAAAAAGGCTTTGGACCCAAGAACCTTTAGAGGCTTTTCAGGACCCTATGAAAAAGAAGCAAAATTACATCTTGTTTGGCTACTTCCAGATTTGTAGTGCCAGAAGTAATGATGCTGTTTAATACCTAAGACTTTCCTGGTTCATTGGTTTTAGTCTGGTGCTTCCCATTTGTATTTCTGGCTGACAAGTCATTTCAGAACTGTCATGTATTGATTACGTGCAGAGACTGGAGTTGGCAGGTTCAGGTCCAGACACAAAAATTTAGATGCACATCCAGCTCCTGCTTTCTAAATGTAGCTGTGCAGAAGTGTTTTATGACTACTGAAATATTTACCTCAAAGTTATAAACAAACAAACCTAAGGTACTCCTGAGAAATGGGTGACAAAACTGACATCATAGATCTGTGATTGTGAACTAAATTATTGATGTTCTTATTACAAGTCAAACTCTTTATTGCTGCTGAATGTTAGATTATAACAGTTAATAGTCTATTTGCTATATTATTCATATTGATCATCTAAACCATACCTAGTTCTCGCAACGTGTGTAACTTTTAAGTGCTGAAATATTATTGCAGAGAAGAATTTATGGATACTAATTGTAAGAGTATTGAGTTCATTTCCATAGAACCTGATCCTTTCACTGATTTACAATGATCATTTATTTATGTGCTTTATTTATTTATTTTATTATTATTTTGTTTTTTTAACATGCAGGGTTATCAAGGGAGCAGGAGTCCCATGAAAACAGCTATGATTTACCTTCGATGTTGGCTTTAAGTACGGATGTGATTGCTTAGATACTGAATTGCCTTGAGTTTCCTTATCCTCTTTAGAAATGCTTGTCATTGCATTGGGCAGCTGAAATGTCAAAGGACTAGGATACCTCACAGAACCACAGAATCACAGAATCATTTAGGTTGGAAAAGACCTCTAAGATCATCCAGTCCAACCTATAACTTAACACTACCAACTCCTCTACTAAACCATGTCACTAAGCTCTACATCTACACGTTTTTCGAAGATCTTCAGGGATGGTGACTCAACCTCTTCCCTGGGCAGCCTGTTCCAATGTATCACAACCCTTTCAGTAAAGAAATTTGTCCTAATATCCAGCCTAAACCTCCCCTGGTGCAACTTGAGGCCATTTCCCCTCATCCTATCACCTGGCACGNCCAGCTTCATTGCCCTTCTTTGGACACGCTCCAGCAACTCGATGTCCTTCCTGTAGTGAGGGGCCCAAAACTGAACACAGGACTCAAGGCGCGGCCTCACCAGAGCTGAGTACAGGGGGACAGTCACTTCCCTACTCCTGCTGGCCACACTGTTCCTGATACAAGCCAGGATGCTGTTGGCCTTCTTGGCCGCCTGAGCACACTGCTGGCTCATACTCAGCCAGCTATCCACAAATACTCCCAGGTCTTTCTCTGCCAGGCAACTTTCCAGCCACTCATCCCCCAGCCTGTAGCGCTGCTTGGGGTTGTTGTGCCCCAAGTGCAGGAGCCGGCACTTGGCCTTGTTGAACTTCATACAGTTGGCCTTGGCCCATCGATACAGCCTATGCAGATCCTCCTGTAGAGCCTTCCTACCCTCAAGCAGATCAACATGTGTGCCTAACCTGATGTCATCTTGGTATCGTCTTGTTCCATGACAAATGAATACCAAGCAAAGTCGTTACTGAAGTTGTAAGTTCAGGAAGAATCCAAAGTACTCACATACATGCTTAACATGTGCACATACAAATTTGTGTCATCTTTTTAACTAAAACACAATTTAATGCAAACAGAATGTTCTTTTGGAGAATTTACAAGTGGAGCAAATGGGTACATTTGCCAATTAACTATTCAGACTAAAAGGTATAAACCAGGTAACAGTGATGTCTGTTTATTTTGAAGTCATTTCCCACTAAGCAGGTTGTGGGCATGTTTTCCTCCCTCTAACAGATCAATAACCGGTATGTTTGTCTAACACAATATTTACATCCAAGCAGGATTCTTGGGAAGGAAGAAAGTTAGACAAAGCACCTAGAAAAGAAAGCCACAAGCGAATGCTTCAAACTTTACAATTCACATTTATTTTGAAAAAATGTTTTGTTAAAAATACTCCTACAAAGGCATTGGAGCAGCGGGTTTCTGTTTCCTTTATAAATACATCTGATTTATTTCTTTCTTTGTTTTTCTCAGTAACATTGAAAGACATCTGACAAAGCCAGGGGAAGCCCTGATCTGAATGGAAGACACATCCCTGTGTAACAAGGACCTGCACGCTATCTCCCCATTCACAATTAAAAAAATACAAATACTGTCATGAAAAGTGTTACATTGTCCACAGGGCCATGGCCAACACACAGGATGATGAATAGTAGGAAACCAGGACTGAGGACGCTCCTGGAGCCCAGCTGATGGATTCTTGGACCAATGTTAGGGGGGTGATAAGATGTAGCGTTCACTAGACATGCTTGTTTTGGGGTAGTTGAGTGTACACACAATTCCCCCATCCTATACTGCCCAAATCTGTGAGGAATTCAGAGCCTGGCAAAATCTACCTACAAACTTCCCTACAACATAATCAGTTTCTCCACAACTCTTCCAGTCAAGGCTGATTGCTTCTCACCTTGTCATGTTGGAGGAGCTATGCAAGCAGACCACAGTGATCCGAGATCTGACAGGAAGGTGGGCTTGTTGCCAAGTGCTCGAGAGTACTGCCACCTCCCCAGCTCACCTTTCAGCCTTCAGCATAAGGCTTCCCTCCAGGACCCTCTTGCTTTCTCCCTTGCATTGGTAACCTGGGGTCTGGTCGTTAAGCTGGGACAGATCTTCCCTGCAAGGACTCTTAAAATAGAAACATGGGCAGCTATGTTGGCTCTTCAGTTCCTCAGAAGCCCATTGATATATGATATCTGGGGCTGCAGAGGGTAGTTTGACTATCTGTGCCCAGCTCATCTTGCATGGAGGTCTTTGAGGTCCTAGCTGCAATTCACCTGTGTCTTGCTACCCACCAAATTTCAGAGCATAGTTTGGCTAAGTGAGTGGTGATCAAAGAATAGAATAGAATCATTTAGGTTGGAAAAGACCCTTAAGATCATCAAGTCCAACCATCAACATAATGCTACCAAGTCCACCACTAAACCATGTCCCTAGTAGAACCATAGAACCATTTAGGCTGGAAAAGACCCTTAAGATTATCAAGTCCAACCATCACAACTTTACTTGGGACGGTACTTTGAAACACCAATATCATTTCTCCAGCAGGACCTGTCACTGCTTGGCTCTGGCTTCAATCAATTGAACACTCCCACAAAACTTGAAAGGGTTTCTGTGCTGAACCAACTCTTGACAAGGAACCAGAAGAAGAGCAACCCTACAGCTATGGTGTACACAGCTCAGTACCAATCTGATGGTTTCCTTTGCCCTGGGATGAGGCACAATGTAACTACACCGCTGTCAGAGACCTTATGGGTGTCTCAGTCCTACAGGATCACAAGTTGAGGGCATGGCTGCTCTACCAGTTCTCTGCTAGAGAACTCTCAAGCTCAGACTGATGGGTGTGCTCATTTAGCTGTCGGTAAGAGGTAGGGCTGGACCCTTTGCCTTGAACTATTCCGTGGGAACATTGACCAAGGATCCTGGCACTCCTGCCCCAGTTTCATATAAATTTCTACTCCTTTCTCCAGAAAGACCTGGGATGTGAAGCGTTTGATGTTTCCAGGGAGGACAGACAGAGTGGGATTTTGTTTTTCATCAAAAGAAATAAAGCTGAAAACAGGTTCACTGCAGAGATGTGCTCAGCCAGCTCCAAGGAAGAGAATACTTGGAGATGGCCCAAACTTAACCAATCCATCCAGCTATTCTATACTGGGAAAGGGACAGAGGACAAAGAAACAAGAAAGCTAGAGAGAGACTTTTACAAGGGCATGTAGTGATAGGACAAGGGGCAATGGCTTTAAACTGAAAGAGCGTAGATTTAGATTAGATATTAGGAAGAAACTCTTCACTATGAGGGTGGTGAGGCACTGGAACAGGTTGCCCAGAGAAGTTGTGGATGTCCCATCCCTGGAAGTGTTGAAGACCAGGTTGGGTGGGGCTTTGGGCAACCTGGTCTAGCGGAAGGTGTCCCTGCCCATGGCGGGGGCCAGTGTGTGTGTGCTAAAATCCCTTCCAACCCAAACCATTCTATGATTCTATGAATCTATGAAACCATGCAGAGAAGAGACAGAGGGCATGCAATAAGAAAGAAGAGGGATGTAAGTCCCACGGTGTGAAAAATGAATGAAGTCATAAGAGGATGGCATCCAGCAGAGCACCTTCTGATGGGTCTCTGTTTTGGACAAGTGAAGGAACAGATGCAAACCCCCAGTCCCTGATTTGCCCCACATCTGCTCCAGCAGGAGGGCAAGGGGTGTGGTGTGATGTGTGGTCTTGGTTGGGGAGGGCCATGATGAAGAGGGGAGAAGTGAAGCCGGGACCTCAGCATCTGGAGGATCTGGAGGATATAGGAGAATGAGCACAGACTGGCATACTAGAATTGTGTGTACCATGGACTGCTCTCTTTGCAGGAGGGGCACATGTCAGGGAACCAGCAAACTTCAATTGTCTGACAGCCCATGCTCATGTCTCTACAAATCCTTGATGCTCCAGGAAGTCTTTCTCTCAACCTCTGCTCAAGCTGTGTTTTTTTTTTACTGCTCAGATCTTCATTGTTTGATGGGACAGGGGTGACCAGACTTGTCTGTCTGCTCTGCACATAGCTGGTCCATGAAAGGGTGAGCTGGGGTGGCTCACTTCCTTTCTTTGTTAAGCAGCTTGAAAGAAAGCTCCAGAGCTCAACGGCAAGCAGGTCAGTGCTTCTCCTAGCCTGAAGGACCTTGCCACAACCTGACCGTATGATCCTGAGCAAGTTCTCACTCCAGAAGCACCACAGGATTTTGAGAACTCCTGCAATTTGAATTCAGGTGTTTAAACAGGAATGACTTCTTCAGTGGCTGTCAGTCTTTATTTCTGTGTACCTCAGGCCTGTGGTAAGCCTTAGCTTGCCTCTAAGACATCTGCTTTACAGACTGTGAGGTACTCAGTTATGGTGGGAACAAATACAGTGCTCAGAAGCAGGGCTTGCCAGCATGGAAACTGCAGCCCTGCAACTTTGCTTCCTCACATGATGTTTAGGCTGTCCCATTTACAGTAAAGGCTGTGATTTTCATATGACCCCAGTACTCCCAGGATCATAAACACAGGAGCTGGGATTTTCAGAGAAGAAAAAGAACCATCAGAGAACTCATAAAACCATCAGCTAGAAATACCCTGGTTCTCTCCCTTCCAGAGGAGAGGAAAGATCAGAGTCATACTGGAGATCTGTCTTAGAGGGGGCCAAACAAGACAGATCAGAAGGAAATACTAGTACACCAAACACTGTGTCCCTTTCCTCATCTCCCATAGTTTACAGGGGCCTGCAGGGTGCCGAGACTACATAGCCAGGGTCCTTTCTGCCCCAGACAGGACCTTCTGCCACATTCCTGGGCTACTCGGAAGAGGGAAATGAATCATTGCCTGTATGAAATAGCTTTTTATTTATGCTGTCAAGGTATCCTAAGTAACATAAGTTTTGTCTGAATCTAAGTAGTCCCCAGGACATAGAGAACAAATTCAGCTTCAGAACTGGGCCAGCACTCACAACTGAACTTTGTACTTAATACTTGTCTTGTAGCTTGTCCTGGAGGCCTCATCACTCAGTGCCTGCTCTGGGATGCCTTCTTGGCTTCCACATGCATGCACCCAGCCCAGTCCTGAATCACTACATCGCACTGAGACCTCTTTGCCCATTTTAGAAGCTTGTCCCAGGCTCCTTTCCTGAATTTTCATCCTTGAGGCAGCTCTCAGGGGTTGATTTGGACTCAAGATTAGATACCCATGCAACCAGCAGAGACTGCTCATGCAGGCTGAGCCAATCTCCAATGCAGAGGCAACAGTCTCACTGTCAGAAACCAAACCATATTAGAAGAAGGAAAGGGAACGCTCCTTCCCCCTGCAGCTGTCTCCATGCCTCAGTTTCTCTGAACCAGAAAAGAAAGTTGAGACAAGGATGCTTCTATAGAGAGCTTCCTCATTCAGAATGATGGACCGCCAAGACAATCTCCCTTTTTGTGCCATTACTGCTGTTTGAAGTACTGATGACACGCTGCAGCTGTGAGTCCCCAAGATGCCTTGTGTTACACGGGGAATTGGGAGGAGGAGGCGAGTGGTTTCCTCTGACAGGGGAAGCCCTCTGGCTCCACATAGAAATCCTTCACCAGAAAGAATGAAGAATGAAAAATTAATAATGCTCAATAGAGTATTTGGGCTTCTAAGAGACATAAAATGTGTCAGTCCCAAGATGATATAAAAAAAGTGCTAGTAGGAATTCTTTCACACCCTCCATGCCCCCAGGCTTCCATGACCCAGAAAAAACAGAAGAGGTATTTCTGTGTTGAGAACACTAGTACAGATTTTAATTACACAAATTTGTCCAGTCCTCTTTTGAATCTATCTAATGCTTAGGATCATCAACATCCTGCAGCAGTGAGTACCAGCATTCAATCATTGTGCTTTGTGTCATAGAATATTTCACTTCACTTGTGTTAGCTCTTTTATTGTGAGAAATAGTGACTGCTTCTTACTCATCTTTCTCACATCTTTCCTGGTTTAATGCTATGCAATTTCATATCATCATGGTTTGCCTCTGTCAGACCTAGAATCAAAACCTATTTAGTCCCTTCTCATACCTCCTAAAGCCTTCTGGCTGTTCCTGTGGCCCTTCTCTGCATATTTCTTAGTTTCTCTGTATCTCTTTGAGAATTCAGTACTTCACAGATTTACTGACTCATAACAACATTCTTATGTGAAGATTATCGGGTGCTAATATCTGTTATCAGAGACTTTGCATTCATCCTCAGCAAAGACTAAGCAAGGGTGTGGATTTGCCACACCATCTGTCTCAGGCTGCTGTCCACAATACCCGAGGCACTCTTCAGTTGGGTATGGTGTTTTTGTCATCCTCTGTCTCCCAAACTCATAAACCAGCTGGCTGACCACTGACTGGAGTCAATGAGTGGGGCAGTGCAGAAGAATGACAATTTGGGGGAAAAGTGGGATTTGACTGTCTGTTTAAACCTCAGGCTAGAATTACATGCTTCTTCTTAGCACGCCCTTGAACTCCTTCCATTAGTTTTGCTAACATAGCTGTTTGGCTATTAAAGACTCATAAAAGTTTATTTCTTTACCTCCTAGACTTAGTAGGATTATCAAATGACACAGTATGCTATCTGTGCAGGAACTGAAGACTGACCCTAGAGGTAGAAGTAGAAGCTACAGTTAAGATAACTGAAAAATTCCTGAAATCTTCTGGAATGAAACAACTGGAAAACGATCAAGCAAACATTTGCTTTTTTTCATGAAGGCAAAATGGAGTTCCTGAAAAAGATGAGGCACAGAAGGTTAAGTACTGTGGCTTGTTGAATGGCAGTCAGGGGGACTATGAATATCTACCAGTCCATGGCTGGAGGAAAAGTGAGTCAGTGATCAAACCATACTACTTAAGTGGGACTGCTGTTGTTCTCCTACAAAGCACAGGACTGCAGAGAAGTGCAAATTTCTTACAGAATGGAGAAAAAGGGAGAGAAACTGCTGAATCATTTGTAAGACAGCTGAGAACACAAATTAAGACAAACATAGATTTGAGGTGAGAGAGGATGTCTTGCTTCTAGACTCAAATTTCTGCAACATTTGACAGTAGAATGGGTAGGAATAACATAGAGGGAGAACAGTAAAGTAAATGCCAGGAAATACTTGCATAATGCAGGGAGTTTTCTACGAGGACTGTGGAATACACCGTATATGAAAGTAAACACAGACAGAAGTGATATCCTGCCTTTGGGAAGGTTTCAATAGTCACAAGAAGCAAAATCATCCTGGAGAATTCTAAAGATGAGGCCAAAATGTATCTGAAGAGAAAAAAGTATATTTATAATTTGCATAGTAGGAGAACTCCAGTAGTTCTCAGCAATGGCAAGATGAAATCAGCAGTACAGAAGATCATTTTTGTGGCAATTGCTCATGAAAAGCCAGTGGCAGAAGTGCACCGAATTGTGAACATGGTGGAACCAACATCATAAGTAGATGGGACTGCTGCTAAAGTCACAAACTAAAGATCCGGGACAGAATGTGGCTGTGTTGACTGCAAGTAGGTACAGCTCAGATCATGCAAAGAAAGATGAATGCAATTCTGAGGACATGTAATTTAGTTTAATTGTCTGACGTAAAGGACTGTTGATCCTAGAGCTGAAAGCATGTCAAACACCAGCTTCACTAAGAGATTGCAGCATAGAAGGAGGGGAACACAGCAAAGAAGTTAAATTTTAGAATGTCTTTAACGGCATTCGATAACTGCCAGCAGACTGTAACAATGAAGTTGGTACTACATCAGTTGTTCTTAAAACTTTGAAGGGGGAAATGCTGAATCCTATATGTGAAGAACTTGTAAAATTTTTGAAGACGGAAAAGACCTACATTAAATCAGCCTCAAGTTAGACACACAGAAAGGAAAGTGAAATGCATTAAAGAAATAGACTCCATTTAAAACAAACTGGACAACAGTGTTACTTCCAGGCACTTTGGATTCATAAATCCAAGACAGCCACAGATTTATTATATTATCAGAGGATACAACTGTTAATAATGCAGCAGAGTTCAAGCCCTGATTGCAGGTTTCATATAAATCAGCCTGGACAATTTACCAAGAAGTTTTCTCAACTGTTCAAATGCACCAAGAGGTTTTCTCTACAGGCCTCTGCTCATCTGCAGCATGTGTGATGATTACTGGGAAAGAATCTTTCCTTTGACACCAATACAAGGAACGACTTCAAGGGGCGTGGGAAAAACATTATTAGCATATCCAGCACCTACAACAGATAAAACACCCTCTCTCCTTAGCTCATGAAATCCCAAACCAGGAGCCATCTCTGCACTGGACAACAGACCCTTTATGGCCAATTTTCCAAGCCAGAGCTACATGAAGATGTAGCACTGCTTTCTCCCTAGCCCTACACAGGATACTATATCATACATCTCCCTGCACATGGTAACACTGGTGGATGCTGCCCAATACTAACAAGATGGCTCTGCTATATCATGACTGCCATGGAGTTGTGGGATAAAACTCTCTACATTTGAATTAGAATACTAAAGTAATACTGCATAACTGCTAAACCCTATGACAACAGCAGCATTTACCCGGATCACATGGAAGGATTACTGCCATTGAAAGCTACTGCTTGGTAACGAGAATACTATGGAGAGGAGAAGCCAGACTATAACAAGCAGATCCTCAGCTGCTGCAAGACACAAATCTCCATCAAGTTTATGAAGGGTAGTTTTGGGATTTTTTTGGGGGGGAGGAATAATTTGTGGAGGGGAGTACAATATGTAGAGCCCTGTGTCTGTGTCCCCACAGCTAGTGAGTGGCTCATAGCAGTGCTGTATCTTGCAAATTCATTTTTCATTTTGCCTGACTTATCCCTTTGCTGATAATTCCAGGTAAAGGCCTGGTGGCAACAGTTGAAAATGACCCATAAAATATAGTTTTTTAAAGACTCTGTTACCTTTCTACTATCCACTTATGCTTTGCTTTCTCCATTCTGCTCCATGATGCTCTGTATGATTTGAACTTATCACTGTCCAACTAATAAAGTATTTTCAACTTAGCGTCCTGCTCAGTTCTTCTACTGGATGCCATCACAAGACATGGGTGACCTTCAGCAGCGTATGGCAGTGGACAACAGTGCAGGAGAAGAGTAGGTCTTGGAGGTAGCTTGAAAGGTAGAGGGGAAATGTGAAAATTGCAACAAGCTGCCTGAAAAATCTCATTGTGATGATTTTTGTTAAGTATTCACACATGCACACCTGCATATGCACAACGGTATTTCACAGTGTAAATGTTAGCAAGTGTCTTTTCCCCTTGTTACTTGTTCGCCACATGAAGTTGAATTTTGCCATTAGACTCATATTTCATAGCAGTACATTTGATACCCATGAAATAAAAACATTAAAGTCACTTTGGTGACTCTGCCATCCACTGCAGCATGTACCAGAAGCATTCACAAACAGAGTACTTTACAGGAACTTGGTTCCTCATCCTCCCTGGAAAGCTGGAAGGATGCAGAAAATTGCAATGTTTTATGGATCATTTCTATTTTAGGTCCAGTTCTCCACTAGTCCTACACAACCAAATACAGACAGATATAATACAGCAATGCCTGGTATAAACAGATGGGAATGTATTACTTGTAGTACTGACACCATGTGATTTTTGGTCAGGGGAAGAAATAAAGATGTCCTTTCTCTGTCCTGCACAGCTGCCACGGCTCTGGTGAGTTGTGGCACTGAGCTCTGTATGGTCCCATCCTTCACAGTGGGTTGGGTCTGGTAAGTAGATGTGTATAATGCTAGCCAGTGAGGAGATTCAGTGCATTAAGACCAAATGTCTTCAAATGACCTGAAGTGTCCTTCCAAGCCCTGTCTGATAGCAACTGGCTCTGAAGGGATACTGCCTGGCCATTGCTCCTCCTTGGTACACGCAAGCATGTAACGGATGGCAGAGAACAGTCAAGAACTGCCTGGGAAAGACAACTGAAGGGCATCATGCGCTCCTTCCACATGGCTGCCCCACAGGAATTTGCTGGTGAGTTTTCTAGACAGACAGCTCTCCTTGTACTGCAAAGCTCCCTTATACATAAAGTAGCCAGTTGGCTGTGGCTAGACAGCTTGGCACAGCACCATACCTCCCTCACTCTGGACTGCCACCAAACAGCTTCAGACATGCCTTGGGGAAATACATGCCTTTGGGAACTGACAACTGTTCCTTGTTAAAATACAGCAGCTACAATGTGAGAGAGAGACATACCATGTGAGCAGTTCTCACTGTTGCTCCACACTTCTATGGACAGGGTGCATGGAGAAGACTCTTCTTTCTCTGTGTGTTGCCCTCAGACAACACTTTATGTAGTTTAGTTGACAACATCAATGTTTGCATGCTGCTTTTTAAAAGTGAGTTCATTTCCTGATCAGGAGTGGTGCTTTTTGAATGCAAGAGCATTCAAAGCATCCCTTCAGCTAGATACACACATTAAAACAGACTGGATATACGCCAGGCAGCCTAAATGTGCAGGCACCACCTACATACAACACGCGTATTGTCCACTCACCCCGAACTCTCTCTACATCAGATTCTGCCCTGAAGGAGATAGTAGGGTAAAAGCATTGCTGTCAGAGGGCATGCACTGCTGTCTCTGAGAACAGAACACATCCCAGAGTCCCCAGCACACATCTGCTGCTGATGTTCACGTGACTACAGCTGCACTTTTGCGTGCAAGAACAGGGAAGTACAATATACAAAAGAAAATACAATCCACCACTAGAGATCTCAGATGAATAGGGGCTGGATGAAAAATTCCTTCATTAAGGCCCCTGCTGATGAAGCTGTGCACCAAACATTTGGCCAGTAAGTAAACTAACAGTAAGTAACTAAGCAGAGAAGTAACTCTCACTTGCAGGGAATGGTCTGCTGCTGCTCATATGTGCTTCGTCATCTCATCTGGTCTGAAAGCAGAAAAATACTAAGTACTTTATAAATGGCCTCATATTTTACAAGCAGTCTAGGGAGATGATGTCTGGCCACAGAGGTCTAGACAGCTTGGGGTTTCATCTACAGATTTCCTCTTGGATTCAGCTCCTGGAAAATACAGCAAACCTGCTCCCAATGAACATGCCTTCAAACACTCCATGCTGCTGAAAATGAGTGGAGGACCCTACGAATTACATGACAATGGCAGACGAGCTTGTAAATGCAAGTTATGCTGGTCATGGCCAGGAGCTTTGTGGAAATATGCCACATATGGCCAGGGGAAGGCGGGTGGTGATAGGCATGTTTCAGAAGACATGAGATGGTGCTGAACAGGGACAACTAGTCCAATTATTTTCATTTGTATTCCCCCTGCACTTGGTTGGTGGTATTAACACATACCAAAGACCTGTTCAGTAACTAAAGTATTTATTTCAGTTATTTATAAATCCACTGATTGGCCATTCAGCTTCAACCACGGCATTTTCCTCCAGAGACCTGGGCTACTAGATGAGTTTTTTCTTTTGCTTTCCCAGGTTCTCCTAGAGGTAACTGGCTGATACTGAAGATGCCTCAGAGCCCCCAGTACATTGTCCAGCAAAGGGACTGTGTGTCCAAAGGGCACAGAGCACATCCACAGAGTTTGGTTACTGTAGTGAAGCATCCACAACCTGGCAGCTAACACAATTCAGGCTCTGAGAAACTGTGTGCTAAGCTCCTCTTAGAGGACCAGGTTCACCCTGCCTTTCTGTGGTATGTGAACCAATCCACTTCTGACACCTTTCTAAGTAGTCAGATATCTCCAAGGGGCTCTGGCAGCCAGCTGTGGAGTCACCATTCCCTCCCACAACACATCTACCCTCCCCTGTCTTTCCCTCCCTCCTGTAAAACAAAAACAAAAACAAAAGCAAAAACAAAACATTATGTGATGCTGCTCATCACTGCACCAGCAACCCTGAATTGAGCAGGTGGTCACTTCATCTCGGTGAACAACTGCAAACCCAACAGTTAGAAACACCTGTCAGGCCATGACAAATTGCAAAATAACAAACAAGCAAACATGAGGAAATGTGCATATAAAAAACTTTTTCTCCTGGCATATTGTTAATAAGCTGCAATTTTTCCTTCCACAAGGAAAGGTTTTAAGTTCTTGAATGATATGATGCTCGGAAATGTCATTTCCTTCTCATTAAAAAAAATAAAATCAACCAAAAAATTCCAACCCCAAACTCACAAATTGGTGTTAACAAAGCAAGGTAAAATGACGAATATCCCAACAATGACAACCGAAAAATAAAAGTACACATCAGCATTTGTAATCAAAACCTACTACATACTGTACTTGGGAAGTCTTCTGGGAAAAGATCATTGGCATCAAGTGAGGACATCACTAAAAGTCTTGTGCATATGATATGTATGAAACAACGATGCCATTGGAGGGTGGATGGACGGACCCTAAGGAAATTGTCACTCACAAAACTGTTCCATGACAAGATAAAATAAGAGATGTAAAAAGGACTGGTTTTCCCCATCCCCCACCCCCCCAACCAAGTGTTACAGATTCCTTCTCATTTGTTGGAAACAACCTCTTCTAGTCTCAGTTTACTTGTTTAAAAAAAAAAAGAATGTCTTCAGCTTTTGAAGAAGTCCAACAATTTCTGAGATGCACTTGGTTCCACAGTACCAAAGAGCTTCAGCTCTCTCTCCTCTTTGATTTGCTAACAGGGGCTTTCAGGAAGTACTGCTGGCTGCAGGACATTCCCAGAGCTGCCATCTCATGTGAGAAAGAGAAGTGCTTCTTGTGACCTTTCCTTGCATTCATCTTCTTGAAAAAGTCTCATTGCTCCAGAGGTGTCTGGGCCCAGCTGTAGCAACTTTGTGCAAGAGGAAATAGATGAAGCTGCTCTATTCTTTTGCTTTGGAGACTCCTGGTCTTGGAGCCCTTTTCAAGAATGCAATTGCTTTATTATTATTTAAAAATAATTCATTGTTTGTTTGTTTGTTTGCTTGTTTTCAAAATAGTTGTCTTTTTTTGTTCCCTTTTTCCATTGTTTAAAATCTAGAAGCGCTTGGTGACTTCTCATTGTCGATGATAGGGCATTTCTTCCTGTTGTCATGATCCTCAGAGCAGCTGCCTGTCTCTGATCCATGCAGAACACTCAAGAACTAGAGCTCAGACATACAGGGGCAAAGGGGAGCAGGGCCTCAAGGAACTGGATCATGAGGACATGTAGCTATCAAACCTCCACAGACTGAATTTGGTTCATCTGTGCTCTCATCACCTGGATACTGTTCAGAATTTTCTTCTGGTGTCCTGCTAAAGTGACCCCAACTCGCAGAATGTCCCTTTGGGAGGAAAGAAACAAACACAGCATAAATATCAGAAGAGACTAGAAAGTACACCAGAACAAGCATACGCATAAGCATCCCCTTGGAGTGTGATGTGTCGGGAGCTGAAGTCTCCAGCTTACGTCTGTAACACTTACTCCACAAATGCGATGGATGTATGCAAACCTGGTGAAACCTCTGTTCTTTTACCTTTACTCTTCCTGGCTGAACCTCCCAATCTTTGCATTTTCTACATAACTGCAGTACACAGAGAGTACTGGAAGTGTCAATAAAGAGTGCAAAAGCAAATACTGCATGCTCTGCTCACTGCTTGTAAGTGAATTTGTCTTTGAAAAGCCTTAGGCTTTCCTGCCCTTGTATCACTTTGTTTCTTTCTTTGCATGTTTGGATTCTCTCTCTTGTATTGTGAGATAGGAAGTAGAAACCCACTGAAGCAGTCTTCAGTAGACATTTAAACTTTGCTGGCTGTCCAAACTTCAAGAAGACATTGTCTCATGGCAATTCAACTCCATTGACATGATTAGCTACTTCTGCAAAGACCCGCGATCATTAGAAGGTGGTCTCAAGTAATGTTGTATCATGATTTTCCATGGAAAAAGGACTTGGACTATCATCTCTATTATTATGTCCAGCCAAGTAGGTGAGAAATGTAGAAGGGAGATTTGTCAAATCTGGTGGGGACATGGGAATGAGCTGAGGGTACCCTTTTGATTGTGTTGAAGACACATGGAGAGGACTTGGAATATATTGTGAGGGACATGGTAAGGTGCTGGCTGAAGTAGCATTTAATGGACACTGAGCATGTCCATGAAAGAAAGCAGACTTCATTAGCTGGGCTGCCTGCAATATATCTGTTAGATATATTGCAAATAGAACCCACCAAATTCAGCAGGGTTGGGCTGTGGTGTGGGTGTGATGTCCCCGTTTGGTCAAAATTCTTCTTCATTATCCTTCAGATTTTATGGGCCCTCTTCCTGTTGTCTGAACACAGCCTATAGTGTGCCAAAATCATCCCCAGGGCCTTGGGGTTGTACCATGGATACACTGAAACAGTCAGAATTGCCATGTAAATTTCCTGGCAGGAAATAAGAACAAAAAGCCAAAAAAGATCAGTTTGGCTGTTTGTGTGAATGGATTCTGACTGAGTGGTAATTTTAAAGTGTGAAATTAGGCACCAAATCCAATAAACCTTCCTGGTTACTACGCACAGAGACATCGTAGCACTTACAGATGGCTTTAATGCTTGGCACTTTCTCAGGAAGGGTTTCTAAACCTAACTGCAACCATCTACAAATCTTTCCCCAGAGGCATCAAAGCCCCAGTTAACCCTAAGAGATTTCAAAAACCACCACAAATGGATTTCATCTGCTTGCTCTCTCTGAAAAGCTTGCTAAAATTTTGCCACTAAGGAAAGTTTTTAGTGGATACAAGACAATTCACAACAAAGTGAAACCATGTGAAATTTCAGAGGCCTTTCATAAGCAGAAATTTGTTTGCAGCATGTTTGTTTCCATCGCCAATAAGCCATACATGAAAGAGGATGGTGGACTTTTAAAGTGCTCTCCAGTGGCTGGAGAACTGCCTGATGCCAGCCTGAAATCTCCATTTGTTCCATGTGGGGGTTTTGGAGACCCTCATTATGGTTTTCATTTTCACGGTGGGGACATGCAGTGTGATACTGTGGAAATGAATTCTGCAAATACAGAGCAACAGATGGATATAGTCTGGACACAAGACAGTGTGCAGAACAGAGATGTTTCTGCAGAAATGGAATAGACTAAAAGTAGGTCCACAAGGTAACAAATTCTATAAAAGTAAAAATACATCATATGAAAATAAAAAATAATTCTATTAACAGCCAATTGTTGTTAAACTACTGAGACTTTTCCTTGTGCTTTGGGACTAGAAGCCTGGGCACTTACTCTACACTCATCTGAGATACTATGTCAAAGGTGGTGAAGCCAGCACTGGCAAAGCTCTCCTTATACTGGCTCATCTTGATGGCATCCAGCCATTCATCCACAGTGTTGAAGCTGGTATAATCTGGGATTGTGCGGTCAAGTAGAGGGAGGTTAATCCTGAAACACAGAAATAGAGAATGATCAAAAGAAGCACTGGCAAGCACATGTATTTCTGTACCCTCTATCAGCTGGAAGGACCCGGACCAGCATCATTCACAGTGCCTGCAGTGCACTGCAGTAAGCAGTACCACCCACTCTATCCAGCTGAAGAAAGGACTGTGCAGAGCACCACCAAAGTCTGTTTCTGGATCGTAAAGTTCGTAAAGGAGAGGAAGGAGCCATCAAAGATGATGGGATGCAGCTCTCAAATCCTGGCTGCACAAAGGGAGAAAGTGCATTCCCAGAATGGGACCAGTGCTTCCCACAAGTTGCTGTAGTCCCCACCTCCATTCCTGGGAATCATAGAATCATAGAACGGCATGGGTTGAAAAGGACCTTAAAGATCATCTAGTTTCAACCCCCCTGCTCTGGGCAGGGTTGCCAACCACTAGAGCAGGCTGCCCAGCGCCACATCCAGCCTGGCCTTGAATGCCTCCAGGGATGTGGCATCCACAACCTCTCTGGGCAACCTGTTCCAGTGCCTCACCACCCTCTGAGTGAAAAAATTCCTCCTAATACCCAACCTAAACACCATACTGCTTGATGAGGCCTTACTTGCCTCCACTGCATGCAAGATTGGGCCACCAGAGCAAGCATACCCATCCAGCAATCACATGTACATGAAACCACAATGCTCCTCTAACTGTGCAGAGGACATTGTCCAATTCAATGAGCTCTCTGTGTTCCCAGAAATCTAAGCTAGACAAGGAGAGGGACAGGAGTGACTTTGACAACTTCTTCTGACCCTCCTATACAGGACCAAACAACGTAGGTCAAGCAGCCTCTAGAACAGCTAGCCCAGAGAGATGCAAGGATGTTGCCCATGAGGCCACAAAGGACAGCAGATCTGCAAATAGAAACCAAAAGAGAAGAGGAAGATAGGATGCATACCCAGAGGAGAGAGGTGCCATGGCTTTCAGGCTATTAGGATTTCGGATCATTTTATCTAAAGTGTTGACAATTTGCCCAAATTTGGGTCTGTGGTTTCGGTCCTTCTGCCAACAGTCAAGCATTAGCTGGTGCAGGGCATTTGGACAATCCATAGGGGGTGGCAGCCGATAGTCCTGCTCAATAGCATTTATCACCTGTGACAAGAGAAAAAGTGATCAATACAGTGGCAATAATGTCTTCATCCCTGAACGGAGGAGGTGGCCAAACAGGCACTTAATTTAATTCATAATGTTCCTTTTCTCAGCTCCTGAGGGTGACTGTCATGGCCAGCCATAGTGCAACAGGGCTGCCCTGCCCACACTTACCATAACCTATCTCAGACGCCTACTTTTGTAGCAATACAATACCCTCTAACTCCCAGCCCTCTGCATGTCATCTCATCCTTTAAGGTGATGCAAGCCTTGACCAGCCAACACTGACCAAAGTGCCTTGATCAGTGTTTGCAATACGCCATGCCCGTCAATCTGTAATCTTGGAGAAGAGAGTATCTTCATTACCTTGACAAGGATTTGTAAGCCTCCAGTCCCAGGCTTGAGAAAGGTTAGTCAAAGAGAAGAGTTCACGTCCTTGACTGGGTGGCCACTCTGTGACCAAGCACCATGTTTACATCAGGGTACACAGCACACCGCAGTAACTCTTTGGGAGAACAACCCCATCCAGGGAAGGGTCTGCTCTTAAGTGAGTTACAGACCAGGGAATCTGTCCCTATTTTCCTTCCTCCACTGCAGCTTTCTACTTCTGCCAACATTCCAACCCTTCCAGGCAGAAGTGTCATGACTGGGCTGAGTGCACTAAACAAGCAATGAGAACTGCATCTCTGCATAGCCCTGTGCGCAAGCAGATTGGAGCACAGCTTCATCCACACAGGGGGATAGGACAGAGACTTTGGTCATGCAGGAGAACTTTGCTACAGCATGCAAGGAAGGGTTGGAGCACATCTTGCCTAAGCCAAGTTGCAGCTCTGTGGGCCAACGTAAGACGACTGCCTGCTGCTTGTTTGGTCTCTCCTTACTGCAACACAGGACCTGGGAAAATACGTGGTCTTACCATGTTCAGTGGAAATAGCACGTGCACAGGATTAGAGGGTCTTCTTCAAGAGGAATGCAAACTCCCTGTTACTCTGCACCCATAGCCCAAAACCTCCCCTGGGTGATCAAGGAAGACAGAGCTTCATGGTTTCTTCCAGGGGCATATATTCTCTTGACACAGGCATGTGACAGGCCTGCATCTCCCTTCCATCTTGGCCTTATGCATCATATGGTCATACACACAGGCATTGAAAGAAGAACAGAAGCCTTGTACATTAGAAACAGGCCTTTTCATAGCACATGCTGGGAGATGAGTGGCTGGAAAGCTGCCTGGCAGAGAAGGACCTGGGAGTATTGGTTGATAGCCGGCTGAGTATGAGCCAGCAGTGTGCTCGGGCGGCCAAGAAGGCCAACAGCATCCTGGCTTGTATCAGGAACAGTGTGGCCAGCAGGAGTAGGGAAGTGACTGTCCCCCTGTACTCAGCTCTGGTGAGGCCGCACCTCGAGTCCTGTGTTCAGTTTTGGGCCCCTCACTACAGGAAGGACATCGAGTTGCTGGAGC
>VXAA01004839.1:62196-197982 GCA_013399115.1 Anseranas semipalmata
AGATCCCCACCAAAAAAAAAAAAAAAAAAAAACAGAAGCAAGGATAAAAGCACTTTGAAATGACAGACCGTCCACAGAGATGATAAAAAAATGGCAAGGAGATTGAAAGAACCCCAGCAGGCCTGGTGGAAGGACCTCGATGTCTCTGTCTAGTCTCACTACTTGATCAGGGCTGCCATGGCTTTGTCCAGCCACGTCTTGCACACTTCTAAGGACAGAAATCTCCTTACTTGTCTGGTGAGCTACCCCAAGGCTGTAACACCCTCCTGTGGAAGGACTAGTCATATCCATACAGCAGCATGGTGAACTCACTGTTGAGCAGGAAGACTGCATAGAGAAAATTGAGGATACTGCAGTTGGGACTGGGAGAGCAGCAGGGAAGGCTTGGTAGAGGGGTGATACTGGGTGTGCTGTGGCAGTAGATCCAAGGGAGGGTAGGAGGAAGATCCAGGGCAAGCAGTCCTGGGTGAGAAGTGGGGCATCTTGAGGGTTTAAAATGGAGCGTAGCTTCAGGCAGAGAATAGAGTTGGAGAGTGCTCCAAACATTGTGCTTGATCAGGGTGATGGGCAGGCTGACCCAAGACAGATCGGGGTTGGCACTGCTGCTGCCCAAATGTGCCAGATGGAGTGAGTCCTTCTGTCCCTCCTTCTTCCTAGAGGCAGCCCTGGCTGGACAAGAAGGTGACCCACTGGGCCTGTGACGGCCTAACCTGAGAAATCACTGCTGTGGTTTGTGAAGATCTTGGTTCCCATTCAGGGACTCTCCTGAGAGGTACACGCTGTCCCCTTTCCCAGCTCACTCTCTGGATGGTGGATCTGTCTGAGACAGAGAAGAGGGGAGGGGACACAGGGGAGAGCAGGTCTGGGGAGAGCTGTCATGCAAGCATCAAGCGCTCGGCTCTGGCATTGACTGAATGATTTCCCAAGAAGCTTCCTGTCTTGCTGCCAGCAGACACATCCCACAAGGGAGCACAGGCTGCACTCTCCATCCCTTCTCCCCACCCCTGCCTCCCCAGGCATTCACACTCTAGGGTCAGGAGGCTAAACTACAGTGAGTATCTGCTGTGTGCTAATTTGCAGGAAGCACCAGCAGCAATTAAGTGGTGACAGCTTCTGGTGCATCATGTCCTGCGGCAGAAGCAGGGGGAGAAGAGGCTGGGGAGGCAGGGGAGCAGACACCATGCAGCAGGCTGTGCCGAGGAGACGGGCATGGGCTCTGACATCCCCAAGAGCTGAATCAGTGCTGCCGCAGCACAGAGGGTCATGGCAGGAGAAACCAGTAAGGTAAGAGGTGCAGAGCAGAAGGACAAGGTGGGGACAGCAGAGTGCTAAGCATACAGAGGGATACCGAGGCAGGGAGAAGGATAGTAACATTTGTCTGCAGTAAATGCTTGAAACTGCAAGTGATAATGAAACCCTAATGCGAATGGGAAGGGAACTGGACTTTCTGAGAAGGGCATAACCCCTGACAGCCTTCTCTTTGGCTCAAAGAATTGATGTAAAGACTTTTCTGGTATGCCGGGGCTGGGACAAGGCCACAAACAGCCAAAGGTACTAAAATATCATCTGCTTCAGGCACTGGGGACTCACTTGAGCAAATTTCCCACCAGGCACTGAGGAGGAATTTGCCCTAGGGATGGAGTTGTATTGACCTGAAAAACATTTAATTTGGCATTTCAGGTGGGAGGAGTTGTGAGGGCCAGGTGGGAGCTTGGGTGTCTCTCTCTTTTCATGTAAGGCAGGGAAAAGATTGATGGACATGGAGGTGGCAGTCGAAAGGCTTCCAACGTACTGCCCAAACGCAGCATTGAAACAAACTGGAAGTCATGCTGATGCTGTAACATGCAGGTTTTCATAACCCAGGCTTGCAGCTGAGGGGTAGGGCAAGCCTTCTGCACACCAGAGGGTCTACCCAGGGCCTCGGTATTATATCCTGAGGGTATCCGAGGCCTAGACCACATGAAGAAGAACAGCTCAGCAGAGAGATAATATTACAAGTAACCTGGGAGCTCCACACCAAAGGGCACTTCTGGACGCACATGTGCAGGCCTAGCATACTGCATGGCACCCACTGCCACTGGATGTCTGAGGTTTGACCACCCAGTTATGGGGTGAAGAGAAACGAAGGGAGAGTGGCATTGCTGTGGTGAAGGTGTGGACTGCAGCCACAGGTCATCCCTGCGTGGAGGCAAGGGCTCATGGAAACTACCCGGGTCCCGGGGAGCAAGGAGTGCACACAGACTTTCACCAAATGCCTGTGGTCTCCTGTGTCTGCAGACCTGCCTGCTGCTCCAGGAGCTCTCAGGTCACTGTCAACATTTCTTTAGGTCACTGTCAACATTTCTTTTTCTACCTGCCTGCTCCCTTTCCTCCCAGGTATCTGTCTACCATAACTGAGGTTGCTCACATTAACCTGATTCTACTGCAGTAGGTTTTGTACAGTCCCTAACCTCTGCCACAGCAGCACAATGGGACCAGAACAAAGGTCAAAGTAAATCCCATTATTTCTTTCAAAGGTGTTGACCTTGGACACATCTGCTATGACAGAGAAGGCTCTGGACATGCCACCAGCTGAGTCCAGATATAACCATGTTTTGGCCTTGCAATCTGCTCCCAATTTCAGTGTTCCTGCTCCTTGTTTCTTAAGAACTCACATCTTGATTGGTCATATCCCAGTAAGGCCGCTCGCCATACGACATCACCTCCCACATGACTATTCCATAGCTCCACACATCACTAGCCGATGTGAATTTTCGGTATTGAATTGCTTCAGGTGCTGTCCACCGTATTGGGATCTTCCCACCCTGCAGGAAAAAAAAAAAAAAAAAAAAGAAGAGAGAGAGGATGGTAGCAGAAAAAGAAAGAGCAACTGAAAAAGATGTGTCCAAAATATTCTCATCCAATATACTGGTGAAATCCTAGAAGAAAGGGACTTCAGGACTACCCCTAACACTAAATCAGGATGGCCATGGCTTTGTCTAGCCAAGCCTTGGCAACCTTCAAGGATGATGATCCCCCCCATTTGTCTGGTGATCTGTCCCAGGGCTGCACCACCCTCCTGGGGAAGAAGCTTTTCCTATTATTCAACTGGAACGTCCAAAGCTACAGTTTTGTCAATTGCCTCTTCTTATATCATCTGGTAACTGCAAAGTGTTTGACTCTGTCTTCTTCATAACTGCTCTTCAAGTACTGCAGGTCAGCTTTAGGAGTCCATTTGGCCTCTTTTTCATCATATTAAACAAGCCCAGCTCCTTCCACCTGCCTACTGCTATACAGTTATCCTCAGCATGCCAAAATGCCCATTGTGCTGATAGAGTCTTTTGAAGCAAAATGCATGACTATGAAATTAGAAAAATTCAAACTGTTTCCCTTTGAATCTCCCTCCATCCTTTTGCTGTCACCTAGCTACCTCAGGAGCAGAATAAAAGGAATTAAAACTTTAGCTTTTAGGTATTCAAGCACTGTTACAATTCACAAAGAGCTATGCCAGATATCTCATCACTAGCAGCTTCAAAAGACCTGGGAGAGATGATTTCCTACAGATCATGCCCCAGCTCTATCAACACTTATTTCCAAGAAGTTCTATCACAGGCATTACACTGGAGTGACGCTCTATGCCTTTGCAAAGAGTGATACCTAGGAAAACTACTGGCTGCAGTCTTACTGAACAAAAAAGTCTTCAAATAACCCCTTGGTCCTGGTGCATGTTCTGTAGTCTAAGACAGGCCATGAGTCCTCAGTGGCACTTGTGTCACTGCTATTGTGGTGTTCCCGGGAAGCTGTTATGTGATCACGAAGCCATTTATGAAATTATTTCTCTTTCTAATTCAGAAAGATATCCTGAAAGATCAGTGTCTAGTACTGCAGGGCTTTGCCCAGCAAGCATTCACACTCCAGTCTGTCATTTCTGGGGCTGAGCCCATGGCGACATAAAAAATGATCATGGCTTCCCAGACAGCAGGACAGCACAGTTGGACAGTGATGGTAAAAAAAACACAGACTTGCTGCCCTGGCAACAAATCTGTCAGGGTGGCATCTCACAGGACCCCAAGCTGGGCCACGCTGGAAGGGGATATTGCATTATCCACAGCTAAAGGCTTTATCAGGAACATGGATATGTTTGCAGACATGTTTGGAAGAAGGCTCAGTTATCCATAGGCATGACTATAGGGCCCATCAACAGCTACTGGAATGACAACTGGGCAGAAACTTGCAAGAGAAAATCTTCCTTGGTCTTTCCCATCTGGCACGTTATGTCCATTGTTGGTACCCTAAGAAAAGCGTTCTCAGCATCAACAGGAGATTTCCCCCTCTCCCTCTCTCTCCCTGACTCTTTCCTTCCCCACCCATGCCTCCCCCTCTAGAAGAGCAGCTTTACCAGCGCACTGGTGTAGGTGGGATCAGAGGTGTCATCCTCCAGGAAACGGGAGAGGCCAAAGTCAGACACTTTGCAGACCAGGTTGCTGTTTACCAGGATGTTGCGGGCAGCCAGGTCCCGGTGCACGTAGTTCATATCGGCAAGGTACTTCATGCCTGCTGCGATGCCCCGCAACATGCCCACCAGCTGGATCACTGTGAACTGCCCATCATTTTGCTTAGGGGAAAAGGAAAGAGTCTGCATGAGAGGAGCAAATTCACAGCCTTTCAGGCAAACAGCCAGTAGCTTTTGTTTACACCACATGTCAAGACACAGATATGCCACAAACACCGTAAGATTCTTCTCAAAGTAAGAGGGTGGAGAGTTGAGAGCTCACAGGGGCTGGAAGTCACCCTCACACGCCCTACAGGCATCACTACCAATGGCTGTTGTCATCCGAAGGTGACAGATCTGCCACACCTTGCACGGGAGGGTTCAGAAGGGGCAATCTATTCCTATTAAGCAGGTGAATTCAACATCTGTTCACCACAGTGAATTATTCATTTCAGACTCAAACCTGTAAATATTTAGACAAAGCAGCTGGAGTTGAAGCCCTGCTGTGTAAAAGATCTGGCAGAACTCACCTCCATGTCCACAGAGGCACAGTTTGTAAATGTATCTGTGGGCATGCATACATGTAGGCACAGTTGCATGTGTTGTAACACCAGCCGTACATCTACCACTGTGCTGCACTTTGTCATACTGTAATGCATAACCTGGTCCACCAACATTCACACCCTGGGAACAATATGCATTTTTATTAATCATTGGGGTAACTCCGTTTTGTGGCCTGGTTACAAGTACCAGGTCACAAAGTACTAGGGCTTTGGACATGCATTTGTGGTTGGGTACACCTCACCACTCACAAACCCCAAAACAGGGTGCTCAGCTGTTTACTCAGGGTGTTGCTGTGTAAGATGCAAAGAAAGATCTCAAAGGCTGGATTGCCTGAGGAAGGTCCACCAGGCTCCAACATGCTCCATGTGCCCTGTGTATGTGCATTCGTGTAACAACCCTCTGAAACTGAGAGACGCTTCTCTGTTATGAGTTAACAAACACACGTAACATGACAGCCCTTGTGCCACCTCTTTTCCTGAGACCACAGACCTCTGGAGCATGCAGCAGCTGCCCCAGTAGCAGGGGGTGCTGGGCAGTGAAGGGCACAGTTATACACGCACAGGGAAAGGACCTCCCCCTCCAGTTCTCCTCTGGCCCTCCTCCGGGGCTGCATGCTCCTAGGATTTCATACCCTCAAGAAGGAGTCCAGTGAGCCATTCTCCATGAACTCAGTAATGATCATGACTGGTGAACTCTTGGTCACTACCCCCTCCAGGTGGATGACATTGGGGTGGTCAAACTGCCCCATAATGCTGGCTTCACTCAGAAAGTCCCGTCTCTGCTTCTCTGTGTAACCAGACTTCAGGGTCTTGATGGCCACGAAGATCTCTCTTTTGCCAGGAAGCTTGAGATGTCCACTGCACACCTCACCAAACTCCCCTGTGAACAGAGAGAAACAGGTAGGGCTTGCTGGCCTTCCAGACCTCTGCCTTCCTCTCTGAGGGACCCTGCTCCCTGAGTGCTCCAGCCGTGGCCAACTCTGCACACCCCTGAGACAACTGCTCACTTTGGGCTTCCTCCCTCATGCCATACCGAAGGCCTCCCTTCAGGTGAACTCATCCTTTCATGAGGAGCACTGGACACTATGCACACATGGGAATTCCTTGTCTCCAGCACCAGGTGTACTCTAGAGACCACTGTGTTTCTGCTAGTCCAGGTAGTCTGGGACTAAGTGTAAGACCTTACTGACACTAGTTTTCCCAGTACATGTAAGGCTAAATCCTTATCAAAGCCCAAGACCACAAAGGAGACTGTGCTGCTGAGGGCCAGCCAGATACTCACAGTTAACCTACCTGCCCCAATCACCTGCTCGATTTTCACACATGAGATATCGATTTCTTTTGCAAATTCCCTGACAGCCTCATTGGGATCTTCGTAGGTAAATGGATCAATATAAATCTTCATCCCTGGAGTCACTGTATAAAGGTGAGGAAGAGAGTCAGACAGACAGGCACAAACGGACCAATGGCTGGCATCAAGGAAAAGAGAAACCTATTTGTATGTGTACATGGGGTTGTGTGCACACAACTGTATGCACATGCATGTATGCAAAGGCATGTGTGGGCAAGTTTGTGTGTGTGTGTGAATGTGCACATGGATGCACATGTATGAGGAGGACCAAAATGCTGTTGATGACAAGGGTCTTTTTTTTAACCTCAAGAAGTTGCATAATCAAGGGTGTGAAGCAGACACAGCAAAGCAGTTTGAGAAAGAACATGCAGAGCCAGGTTTGCACAGGCCTGGCTTCCAATAAACACTGGGCCCATAAGTCATTGTTGGGGCGGTGGGCGGCTAGATCGTGAGCTAGGACTGCAAACCGTGTCCACAGAGAACCACAAATCCTCTGCAGCAGGATTTGACTTAAGCAGATCCAGAGGAAAAGCAAAAGAAGCACTTGCTTCCTGCAAGATGGTGTGTAGGCATACCAAGATCACAGCATGCCTACCGTGCTGCAGCACTGCAGCGCTGCAAGAGGACCACTGTAGAGACCAGGTCCAGCACCAGACTTCACACTCACGCAATGTGAAGTATTGCTGTTCTTAAACTGTGATCCAACAAGTTAGCAGCAAGCTCCTCTTCCAGAAAGTGTTCTGAGGTGCACTGGGAGCACCTGGATACAGCACAGTGATTCCTGCAGGTTGAGCTCTCCCTGCAGAGGTCTTTGGTGTGCCTCAGCTGCGCTGACACTGCATGGTGTTTCTGTATGGTGCCTGCCTTGTGCTGGTATTGCAGAGGGTTAGCACATAGCAGGGAGCTATTGGCCTTTCTATACTCATTTTGTTGGGCTCTGGCCAGTCCCCAAATTGGGGGTTCTGTAGAGACCACACTCACTAAATAAGGAGCCCAACATAGAACCAGAGGCACAACTCCCAGGTCCACATGTAGGATGCTGGTCAGACCCATTCAGGTGAGCTGCTGCAATGCTAAGGGCTTACAGACTCCCTGTGCCTTGGCAATCTGCTAACCATACAGCAATCACTGCTGGGAAACTGAGGAGGGACTATGCCTTGGATTGGTGTCTTGAGCGATGGTATGGCTAAAAGACACCCCAGGCCTGTTATCAGTTCATCTGGTGGCATCTAGCCTATTCCAACAGTTGTGAAGGCACAGCTATTAATGCCATCCCAGCCTGAAGCTGTCATGTTACACACCAGACCCCGGGAGAAAGTGTGAACGTATGTTTACACATGCAGCGAGGACTGACAAACAACTGAGAGTTGCATTTACATAAACTTTCTTGAAGAGCGTCATTTTTACTGGTAAATTCTAGCAATGCAGCCAGCACACTGCCGTTCTGGCACAGAGTTGCAGTTCAATGCCCTGCATTTTGGAAAATGTTGCCAAGGTAAATGCAAAAACACTAGTGAGTCCTGTGCTGAAACATTACTGATGTTCTCTGGGCACAACCATTTTCTGAATAAGGCCCAGGTCTGTACAGGAGCAAGGTACATAAAGGACAGAAATCCTGAAGCTGTAAGTATAACATGACGTAAACAACTGAGATATGAACAAAGCATAATTTTAGTGACAGATCTCTAGTGAGGAAGGAAAAAGGCATTTTAGAGGGCATGCAGCCAGGGGTTAATGAGGAGAATGAGGGTGAGGCAGGGTGCGTAGTGAGGTTGAAAGCTGGAATGCTATGTGTGAGGGAGTGTCTTGCAGTGCATGGGGATATCAGAAGAGGTAGGCTGCAAGAGAGGGCATGTTATGTATTGTATCTATTACATATAAAGATATATAATGTTATAGCTATAAACATATATAGAGATGCAATGCATAACATGCCACATATATATATGTAAAAATATAGATAGATAGACCGTATCTACAAGGATTCTGGAAGCATTAGGATGGGCTATGGCAAAGGCACCATGAGGTACATCGGTTCCTGCAGGACACTGTTCCATAGGTTGTTGGCAAGTTGGGGAAGGGGTCTCTCTGTTGCCCACAAACTGGGAAAAACTCAGGAATCTGAGCAGCAAGACAAAGTGTGGTGGTAGGGGCTGCACAGCAGAAGAGGGTGAGGTTTCAGAGGCACATGGAAGGGTTTGTGTTTGATGTTGCAGGGGTCTGTAGAGCATGCATGGGTGCCCACTTCATGATAAGCACCCAAAATCACACAGGTCTGGAGAGGATGAACTCTACTAAGCAGGGCAAAGATCTAGACCATAGGGGACAGGTGGGGGATCTAGATGATGCAAGTGGGGATCCAGGCTATGAATGTCAGTCTGAGCATTGGTTCTGTGGGATGCGATATGCTGGTTCAGGAATGCACACAGCATGCTACAGCCAGTGTCTAGGAAGGGCATAGGGAACCAGAGGCAGAATTCAGCAGATGTATACTGAGATGGAGGGAAGAAGGGAAGGCAAGTGGACATAAGCCAAAGGCACATAATGCAGTCCAGATCTCTCCGGTGGCTTCCTGGAAAAGCTCCACCTTGTTAGACCCAAGGGCAGAAGCTCTCTTAGGGCAAGGATCAGAAGGATCTGGCCATATTTCTGGGAGCCCTGGCCAGCACAGAGGTCCTCTTGTCTTCACATGCACACAACCGGCCTGGCTAGAGACCCTGAGCCCTTCCCGCACAACGCAAGGAATGAGTGAACAGGAACACAAACCGAAGAGAGAGTGGACCCCCAGGCCTGGCGGGGGACCACGGTACGTACTGTGGCCACTGGTATAGTGCTGCAGCTTGTCAGTGTACTCGGAATCGGCACGTTCAAAGCCCCGTCTTCTGGAAAGAAAGGGAGTCCTGAGCACTGTGCACAGGTCGATCAAGGCTGAGAAATGTGCTGCAGGGGCATCTCTTTCCCCCCTTAACCTTCCTGTCTCCATCGTCCCCACTTCTACCCCCACCGCCCTCCTTCTCTAGTTGCCGTCCCCTTGCACAGCCCCAGCACAGCAGGCCTCTCGGTACCTGGTCCTGAGGCTCACGCAAGCATGGGTCATGCACACGGACTGACCTACCTATTGCACACAATAACGATGACGACTACAGCAATGACGAACACCAGTCCTGCTGCAGAGGAGCCAATAATGAGTGGCAGCTTCTCCTGGACACTGGTCTGGTACTCAGCTGACATGCAAGAAAGAGGGAATGGGTTACTGCACTGGTTACAGGATGGGTACACACTAATACATTCATTAAGGCTAGGCCTGAGCACTGGCCTATATTTGCATGGCTATTGCTAACATGCTTCTCGTCATGGATTTTTTCTGGGCTAGGTAGCACTGTCCCAAGCATGGCTCAAGTTGGCTGTGACAGCGGATATTCGCCAGCAGGAAAGTTGGATGGAACTATCTTTTTTGGGTGGGAAAGTCAGTCCTGTGGATGCATGCTGTACCTTGCTACTTGGCCTCAGGGCCAGAAAACTGTCTTGGCTTGTTTTATTTAGCTGCACAAATTTGGAAAGTAGAGACCCAAAGCTGTATTTGTCATCAACAGCTCTGCAGATGAACATAATAAATTTCATTTCCTCTAAATCCAACTGAATGGACAGGTCCCCATGCCAGAAAAGCTTGGCAGAAATTGGCCTAGACTGTATTATTCCCTGTATGGACCACCAAGCACCCACGTCTCTCCCCAGTTCTTGCCAGGTTGAATAAATGCATATGACTTGTCAATGCAACCTTGATGGGACTACCAGAAAGGGAGCCAGCGCTGCTACCAGTGTACCTCCATCTTGTTCAAGTCTCTGTAGACCTTATTTCATGCTTATGCAGAGGCAGCTGAAGACTCACCTTCAGTCATGGTCTGGAAATACATCTTGCCACTATACCGGCCATACCCAGCCACGGTACGTGCCCGTACTTGGAAGACGTAGATGGTGCCAGCTTTGAGGTTTTGCACCGTCACAGTGTTGGTGGGGCTCTTCACTGTCGTTGAATTTAACTCACTCATATCCTGCCAAGAAAATATACAATGTCATCAGAAGAGAGTCCAGGCACTGGACCGCGCTCCAGAATCAGGCATTGCATTTCTAGAAGGAAGCACAGAAGAACAGGACAGCATGGGTGGTACAGGTTCAGTGAGTGGGGAAACCATGGGACTGAACAAAATGGTCATTTCTCTGAGTCTGTCTCCCAGCAGGGAACCACAGATGAAGGAATGCAAGTAATGACATCTCTTGGCTAGCTGCCACATCTCAGGAAATGCTCTGATGATGATGTTAGTCTGAAACCTCAGGTAGCTTCTCCAAGTCTTGAGCTCAATGGGAATGAGAATTGCTCTCCTCTTTTGCACCTGCTTTCTCTTAGCATCATTTCTCACTCTGTCCTCCTGTGTCTGATCCAGACCCAGCACCCTTGTCCATTTCCTCTTCCCCATCTCCCTTGGCCTATGCTGGAGGTAAAGCCCACCTGAACAAAGGGTTTTGGACTCAGGAGAAGTACTGCTACAACCCCTCTGCCCAGGGCCTGCTTCACCAGTAACCATCGTTAAGTTTTCAAAACTGAGGAACTGAAGAGTATACTTAAAAGTGACAATGAGACTTCTTCAAAATTTCTGTACTACCCCTTTTGTGCAGTTATTCACCCAATTTGGCTGCTGAGTACTTGAGTAGTCATATCATAATTGTATAGATGGTATTGCACTTGTGCAGCTGATGGAGCCATCACTGTCCTTACTATTTGTATAGCTGCGCATCCAGCTGTGCATCCAGCTATGTGAATGGTCCTGGATCTCCTTGTGCTAACCACTGTGCAATAGAACAGATAATCCTTGGCCCCAAGGACATGGAGATACTGGTCAACAGAGATGAAAGAAGGTACTGAATGTGGTGCTTCTTATGACTGAGCAAAGGTGGCCAGGTGCCTGGCAGCTGCAAAATCCTGAAAGCCACTGCAAAGCACCAACATGTGCAAACAGAATGATGTTCCTGGAATACAGAAAAATCTTAAGAAAGCCAAGCTGTGAGTGTGATTCCCCCATAAAAGGATGCACAGACACTGATTTCTAAATCACGTTTCTGTAGCTATGTTGAAAGTGCTTATCCTTTCCGGTAACACCTTCAATCTGGCAGGTCAGGTTGCCTTGGCAGGATCGCTGGTTGGAACAGATCAGTAGCTGACAGCTCAAAATCTGTGCTGGCAAGTTTACAAGCGAGTTACTGAGAACTAACTTCAAGTCACTGCAAAGGGCTCAGCAAGAGCCCAAGAAATCCCACCTAGCATAGGCTTACCAGCGAGGTGAGATAACCTCACTTCTCATGAGAAAGTAGGCAGGCACTGACAGAAAGAAGTCATACAGACACAGTCTGCACAATCCCATAAAGTGGGACCTGTGATTGAGGGACTTCTCTCAGCTGTGAAACTCCACTGGGGTGGCAGGGAGAGATTTCTTCATACTACCATGAGATCAGAGTGAGACTCCCAGCAAGGGCAGTGAGAAAAGCATCCATTCCTCCTCAGCAACTTCTTCTGCAATGGACTCCTGAAGGACAGAAGGTATTAATAGGCAATCAGCCACAAGCTCCCTTCTTATGTTGAACTGAGGTTTCCTCACACAATGGTGCAAGTTATGCACTCTTTTGCTCTCTTATAGTGCTTTGGCTGCCTGTAGGCAACGATGAAGCAAAAGTCAATGTGGAGCCAGGCAGCTTTATATGCTCTTTGCCTGGAAGGCGTTGTGTCATGCATTTGTCTTAGCCTTCTCAGCTGCTGGAGCAGAGGATGAGTCAGAGATTGTCTCAGCCACCAATGAATGATGGAGCTTGCCTTTAGGGGCAGCTAATCTCCTTTCTTTTCCACTCTGCACATTGCTTCCCATTTGGTGACTTTGCTTTCATGTTTGTCCACTTCTGAGAACAGATCTGGTACCTTCACTCAAAAGTTGGTCCAGAGGATCCTCTGTACAGCCAGAGACTGGGGTATAAGCAGCATTAGAAGCCCACAAAGAATAGTCATTCTCTATAGTGCTGCATACAGCAGACCATTTTGCACTAAGTATTCTCTTCATGTTCCTGGGAGAGCCTGGTGGCTCATGCTGGAGCAGAATTGCAAGTGCACTGGCATTTGCAAGATGGATTATGCTCATGACCTGGGTTTGTGCAGACTATAGCTGGAAAGCAGCCAAAAGACAACATTCATGGAGTTTATTTCTTCTTGTATTATGTTTTTGATTCAGCAGTGCTCTGGTGTGGGCAGCTGGTAAGAGAGTGGTGTGGCAGGTATGTGTTTCTCCAAGTGTACGGTCAAACTTGGAGGCTTGGAACTGCTGATGGCATATTCTGCAGCATAACACACAGCAGCTCTGCAAATGCCAGGGAGAGTCCACTATTAACAGTGTTCAGGACAGTCTTCTCTTATAGAACTACAACCTCAGTTTTATTCACCTAGGCCTGGCACTGAAGTTGCCTGGGTATCACTGGCATGTTTGGGACTTAGACTAATGAGAATGAAAAGCTCAAGTACAGGTACATAGAAAAAAAAGATCAAGAAAAGTTTTGCTCACAGAAAACTGATTGTCTTGTTTGTCTGAACTGACCTCAGCATTCCCTTGGACCTTTTCCCAGGGAGGCTAGGACAGAAGTGGGTCAGGAAGTGTTTACAGTGTTAGTGCCCAAGGGCTTGGTTGAAATCGCCCAGGCCCTTGGATGGCATTAACACGGTTGTTTTAAAATCATTTGTCCAACTGTTTGAGGGAACCTCATCCTTACATCCCCTCATCCTGGATGACTTTAAATAGAATGCCATAGGTATGCCTACAAGATGGTTTATAGGCTGGGAAATTGATGTCTGTCTGTCTCAGGAAAGTGTGTTCATGCCTGTGCCCTCCTTTAATCCCCTCTTACAAGGAAAGAGCACTTACATGTCTCCACACTCCCATGGCTGGAACCAGGGTGATTGCAACTCCAGTATAATCACTCTCCTCAGACCTCCCTAGCACTTTCCCTCAAGCCTAACTGGGTAAAGGCTTGAGAATGGTTTGGCAAATCTCTTATCAAACTTACCCTTTCCCTTTGGCATAGTGCTCAGACATCACCCCTTCTGCAACCTGCTTGTTCACTTCAGACACTACTCTTTCACCCTTCTGAGATTCTCTGGCATGTCCAGGGCATCCCAGGTGGTTTAAAGTCTATGTCCCTTTGCTATTTCTCCCACTTTGCTTTTGCAGGGCTTTTCCTGCTGATTTTGGTTTGAGTTTGGAAATACTAATTCAAAATAACATACTTCTAACTTCCTAATAGACTTGATCTTGAATCCTCATCTAGTTCCCCTTCCCCTGAGCCAAATCTAAGCTGAAAACAAAGTCTGATCAACAAAGAGTTTCTTGAAACACATATAGTCTGTGAAATGCCCAAAGGATTTGCAGAAGTGGTTTCTAAAAAGTCATGTTTTATCAGCCAAAAAAAAAAAGCAAAGAAAAATGTCAACCAACTTAATTTGGCAGACAGCTCCTCTGTGCATGTGCACAGCAGCAATCTGCTGTGGTCCCTGAAGCAAACAGAGCCACACATACAAAGCTAGTCCAAGGCTGGATGCCAACTAATAACACACATCTGAATTTCAGCCCCCATGGGATTGAGTGCATTAGATGCGATGCTCAGATGTGGTAGGAGGGTCTTGCTGGCCACTCTGGGGATGGATCCATGGCACCCACAGCTCTCAGACTCTTCTGGGTAATGCGACTGAGCAATAGGGTTGGGGGACATCTCAGGAACATTTCCACTCCCAGCCAGGTATCTGATCAAGCGTGGTGTGATAAGAGTGCCTTGACCTCCATGACCACACATATCTCCTTGGTTTCAGTGCAGGGCTGGGGCTCACTGGAAATTGGCACAGGCTGTATGGACATATTCAGCAGGGAGATCCCTTTGATCACACGAACCTCGCTAGAGGGTTGCATTAAAACATTGCAATTTCAACGTTAACCTCTCCATCGGGAAGCAGAGAGGCCAGACGCACAGGGTGTCTGCAGCAAACTTCTTTTTAGTAACATTTAACAGGGTGTCAGATGCCTCTCACGAGAAAACTGAGCCCTGGACAAGCAGCGTGGATCGTGTGCTGGGGCTGGGACTGCAAGAAAGGAATCATGAAAGCTCCCAGGCAACATTTCCTATTTATCTTCTTGATCTCATAGTTATCCCCAGACCCATGTCCGTCCACCCCACCCCACCCCACCCCGCCCCAGCATGGGGCAAAGGAGCACTACAGGTCTTGCCCCAGCCTGGGGACACATGGGAAACGTCAGGCAGTATGGCCACAGATGCAGGGAGGCCGGTGTCTGATGCTTCAGGCTGGTGACCAAGAAGGAGCACGTGGGCCAGGTGTCCCCTCGCTCTGGCACACAGCAGGCTCTAAGCTGCTCCAGGAGGAGTGCTTACCAGCCATCCCTGCCACCAGCATTGGTTTGGGACATGAAAGGGCTCCTGTGCCTCCTAAAACATCTGCACTGGTAACCAAAATGTGTACAAAGGACTGGCTGAATATCTTCGAACAATTACAAAATGGGTAACTTACTGCAAACCCTAAGCCCAATTATTTCACATAACAAGGAGAGCTAATTACTTTTTGCTGTGCTTGACTCCAGGTCCCACACTCCAGGATGAATTTGGCAACTTTGGACAAAAACTACTCTGTCCTTTCTAAAAGAAGTCAATGCTCGCTTTTTTTAATAAGACAAACATTGCCTGGTGCCTCTTGGAGGTGACTAACTCCATGTGAAAGAAAATCATAATGTTGCCTCTGTACAAGCATTTTAATAACATCTAATAATAGCGATGTTATTAATATATGAAATATGAATATATGAAATGGAAAAAATATATACCTTTGTTTCAGGTAATGCGAACAGCTCTTTTCTGTTAACACTAGAACACTTATTCCAATTTTTTAATTTGATTTATGTTTTTATACAAAAGAGAATCAATTCAAAATGAAGACCCAAAATACTTTTTTATCCAAAGTGCATATGCTGCTATTCTTACATTTGAACTGATTTCATGCTAATAAAATATAATTTTCTACCGGGAAAAAAAATCCACTACAAACAACTTAACTAGCTCCAGAGACATTTTTGAGCATTCAGAAGCACTGGGAACAGTTTGCTATGAAACACTGTGGAAGAAAATCACCTCTGTACAGACTGGCAGTCTAGTGAGAAGTCACCTGGGATGTGTCACACACCCCATCCAAATTACAGCATTGATGAGAAATGGGGAAAGATCACATCAGATCCAAAGTTGTGCATTTAGGGACTGTTTCCAGGGAACAAGTCAATGCTTTCAGTTGTAAAACTCAGCACTGCAATGGGTAGACGAACATGAGATTCAGCTCTGCCAAGCACAGAGAGGATGTAGCGTCATGCACTTTTGAAAATGCAGAGGCACCTGGAGGGACAATACTACGGAAGGCCCTGCTCAACAGAGCTAACCAGAAGTCAAGATGCCAGAAGGACAGGATGGAAGAGATGATGGAGGTGATGGTAGTGCCCACATCTAAGTGATCAGGAGGTACCAGCCAGCTCCATAACAAATTATGCCTTCACCAAAAGACCCTGCAAAAACAGTGAGGGTTTATATGGATAGCAGCAGTCTGGATAGTAGCAGAGAGTTGTGGCTATAATGGAGCTTCCTCCTTAACACTCAGACACTGTGGGATGGTAAAGGAGGAGGAGAGTTAGTGAATCCAGAACTGATCCATAGTAAAATATCCTGCATCCAAAGCACTGATCAGCTGAAGCATTTGAATACATTGGCTACTAATGACTGCTACCAGATCAGATCTTGTGTGTGCAACTGGGACGTTAGAGTAAAGGTTAACAAAACAGGAGTTTAGCGACATCCCCTTCTGAGAATGACATACAACTTCGGGGAGATAAAGACACACTTTTCTTCTTGAACTAAAGCACCAGCAAAAAAATAAACCAAGATGTTCAAAGACCAGGACAGAGAGAGATGCAGCAACAGCACTTGGGGCAGCTTGTGCTGTCCTCACTGCCAGTGCTAGCACCCTCCCATGAGTTTGCTGTCATGAAAACCAATGCTCAAGTGTGGCTTGGGCTGCTTGTCCATGTGATCAGGGACAAACTGTGTCCAAATCTCTGACAACAGGGGAACGTACGTGATCACCTTGTGGTTAGCTGCCAAGAGAGGCCACGAACAGCAGCTTCCCCTTTAGTCAAAAACTCTGTTTACAGCCTCCTCCAGAAAACCAAAGGGCAGGAAAGAAGGAAAGAGGATGAGATTAAGAGAAAGTAAGATTGGGAGAATGAACTCCCTGAGATCATTCTGAGTGTCCCTGGGGAAAGGACCCCTCTTGCTTTCCAGATCTGTCTTGTTACCTTCTCATCCATCTTGCCACATATTCTGGGATCATTTCCAAGGGTCAAATAAAAGGCTGTGATTTATGCAATATAGGTCAGGACCTATTTAACAGCCTACAAAGAAGCTCCCCCACCTCCCCATTCTCCCTCTGGCTCTTGGTGATGAGAAAATAGGTCACAGGCAGGCAGTGGGGGGGATTAATCATTTCTTCCGGCAACTGCTGGGAAAGTATTTTCAGTTCCATTTAATCATAAAGCTTTTTAATTAGTTAGTTTGCATTTTTAACATATAGTTTATAAGCTCTTGTGCAAGGGTGCACATTCCTGGAAGGAGAAATCTCCTGCTTACCAATCCCCACCTCCCCTGGGTAGCACGGATGAAGTCCACCAGCCATACAGAGTTTGGCAGGTCCTGAGACCAGCATCAGCATGGTCTTCAGGTCCCTCAGCAGCCACACAGCTCCAGACCCATAGGACACCACTCCCCTCAATAGGGAGGAGGTAGAAGTGGTATGTTCCTCAGGGATGAAAGAGTCAGAGCTGTGGGATCCCTTCACATCAGCCTCCCTGCCAAGCTGTTGGTAGTGCAATATGTTCCTTACATGGGAGTCTGGAACAGCTTCTCCCTGGTACAACACCAAGATAAAGGGGTTTAGGCTGCTGCACACAGATGCAAACTCACTTTTAGTGTAAATGCACTGACAAAAAGTCAAAAACTGGACACTCAGCTAGTATGGTCCAGCCTGGCACAACATGCTATGTGACATCCCTGTGTATTGGGTTTACGTGGCAAGGGTTTGGTAGCAGGGGAGCTGCAGGGGTGGCCTCTGTCAGAAGAGTCCAGAAGCTGCCCCATGTCAGAGAAGGGCCAGTTCCAGCCGGATCCAAAAGGGACCCACCGCTAGCCAGAGCTGAGCCATGAGTGACCCCGGCTGTGCCTCTGTGAGAGCAGATTTAAGAGGCAAAAAAGAAAAAAAAAAACTGCTGCGCAACAGCAGCTGAGAGAGAGGAATGAGAAATGAGAGAAAAAGAGTCCTGCAGACACCAGGGTCAGTACAGGAGGAGGGCAGGAGGGGCTCCACGCACCAGAGCAGAAGTCCCCCTGCAGTCCATGGAGAGGCCCATGGTAGAGCAGGCCGTCCCCCTGCAGCCCATGGGTACCACACGGAGCAGATCTCCACGCTGCAGCCATGGAGGAGCCCCCATGGAGCAGGTGGATGTGGCCTGAAGGAGGCTGCGGCCCATGGGAGCCCCCGCAGAAGCAGGCCCTGGGCCAGAGCTGCAGCCTGTGGAGAGGAGCCCATGCAGGAGCAGGAGGCCTGGCAGGAGCTGCCACCTGTGGGGGAGCCATGTTGGAGCAGTTTGGTCCTGAGGGATGGACCCTGTGGTACGGACCCATATGGGAACAGTGCTTGAAGAGCTTCTGTCTGTGGGAAGCCCACACAGGATCAGTTTGGGAAGGATGGCATCCCGTGGGAGGGACCCCACATGGAGCAGGGGAAGAGTGACTATGAAGGAGATAGAAGAGGGTGGATGGGGGAAAGGTGTTTTTAGTTTGCTTGTAGTTTCTCACTGCTCTAGTCTGCTAGTGATAGGTAATAAGTTATATTAATCTCCCTATGCTGAGTCTGTTTTGCCCGTGACGATAACTGGCGAGTGATCTCCCTGTCCTTATCTCAACCCTTGAGCCCTTTCCATCATATTTTCTCCCCTTTTTCTTTGAGAAGGGGGAGCGAGAGAGTGGTTGTGGTGGAGTTCAGCTGCCCAGAAAAGTAAAACCACCACACCCTACCATCTCCATTGCTCACTAATGCCCCAGTAGAATGACGGGAAAAATTAGACCCTGGACCTGGATGCTGGCTGCCTAGCTCTCCCTGTTCCCTAGTTCCATCTGACACAAGTGAAGTAAGAAGCGAGAGGTGAAGTAAGAAGCTCCTCCTCCTGAAAGACCAGCAGGTTTTCCATTCTCTTTTAAGCACAGCTGCAGTGCCTAAGCATTGAATGGGCTCACCTGGAACCACCACTGGGCTCAAAAAGGTTGACAGCCAATGCCACCCACATGGCCAGCTGCACCAAGAGAAGTAACCTTCTTGGTATTTGTTAGCCAAATGCAGTAGCCAGAGAATGCCCTTTGCATCACCTTCTCTCCCAAAACCCTGCAGCTGAACCCTGCCAAGGTCCCGCAGTACCTTCTCATAATATTGCAGCTCATAATCCAGGATGACTCCATTGGGTTGGTCAGGCTGAGACCACGAGAGGGTAATGCTGTCCACAGTGCGGCTGACCTGGTGCATGATGGACACAGCTGAAGGAGCTGGAAGAGAGACAGAGAGAAAGGCCTCAGTCAGATGCCTGTGTGGACAGGACCCGCATCCCTTCACTGGAGGCAGGCAGGTGTGTGCTATTGCTATTTGGAGCTACTGAATTTGCTTCCAGCAGTGGCAGGACTCCCCAGGGGTCAGGAGATCCTGAGTTTTGCTGTTTGAAGAGAGCAGTTAGGGTTTCCACTGCTCACTAAGAGTTCATAATTAGAAGCCATGTAGGGCAGAATCTCTGGCAGGAAAACTGGAAAGAGATCATTCCCAGGCAAAATGAGCCTAGGGTTGGAGCAAACACAGCCTTATTCCCCTGGAAAAGTGCTACAAGCCCAGCAATATACAATCCTTCTTGCTTGCCACGCGGAAGTAGGGGGTTTTGTACTTTGACATTTGCATAGAGAAGCTTTATAAGGCATAGGCAGACGCAGGAAGCAAGCAGCTTCTCTCCTCCTTGGTGTGCTGGGTCTGCAAGTTGCACATGCCAGTCAAGGGAGGTGCATACAGCAGCCTGAGCATGCAACATAAACTTGACCTGACATGCTGACAATGGTGAGTTCTCTGCCTCGTCAGAATGCCCTGGAAATAGCACACCCACAGACGCCACTTGTCCCACTAAGTACAATGGGACCTTCCAGCAGCTCCTCAGACAATCCAGCCAGCTGTCCACCCCTTGCACTGCCCTGCACTGCCTATGTGGCTTGACACATGGCCAGGTAGGAACACTGCTGGTGCCACACTGTGGGAAAACTGTCAGCCAGGGACCTGTGCTAACAAGCACATGGGGCAGGGACCACAGTGTGAAGCTGCCACCCTACTGGGAAGCTCTAAACAACTCTGATCTCTTTGCTGTGGAACAGGGCAGGTGAACAAGCAGTCTGGACCACTTCAGATCTGTTTAGCTTGGGTATTGATCACAGAGATGCCATAGCATTCCGGGTACCAGCTTTCAGCCCTCTGACTATGCTGGAGGGGTTGACACACACAGATGCTTGTGCTGTCTCCTCTTCTGTGGTTGATACTGGTGAGCTGAGCATGCATCCTTGCCCACCCTGCACCCAGCCTGCTGGCAGCACTGCCAACACAGCCTCCAGTGGTGTTAGTTCTGGAGGCTATCCCAGACCTCAACCAGCAGCAAACCCAGCCTTGGAGAGTGCTAACTCCAGCATAATGTTAGCCCTGGCAAGCCTGCCAGAGCAGACTCACTGCATCAGCAGCTTCAGGGCAGAGGGGAAGCCTCAGGGGTGGGAGAGGACTGGAAAGTGGTAGTGAGAAAGCTTCCTCATCACTCACATGCCAGGCCTGTTACAAATGGATGCAGAGACTTGCACTTAGAAGTGCTTTTACCAGGTCCAACCCTTTCAATATTTCATGGAAGAACGACCCACTTGACAGCTCTGAGAAATAGCTTGGAGGAGTGGCACAGAAAGTAAAGCACCTTTCACCCACCTCCATCCTGGCTTCCCTTGGCATCATCAGTAGTGGCAGAAACTGTGCCAGCTGAGGATTTATAGACACAACAATAGTAGGACTGCGCTACTTTGACCAGAGTGGCTACAGCACTTTCTTGCACAGCACTATACCAAATAACAGCTGAGCAGCTCCTCTCAAAATATATTAACAAAAGCCATTTTTCTGATCCACCATCTTTGCCACTTCACTACTGGTTTGCTGGATTTAGAACACTGCCTCTACCAGGATGTTAAATGCATGTGGGTCAAGCAGAGTAGGGGGCCAAGTGTGGGTAAAGCAAAATCTGTCACCATGCTGCTGCACCACTTCCCTTCACCTGCCCTGGTTGCCCCAGTCTTGAAGAAAGGTATAATGTGGGTCAACCTCAGCAAAGTATTGGCAATCTCTGATCTTGTCCAGCAATTACTAAAACTGAATGAGGGCAGAGAACAGATACTGAGGACAAAGCATCACCTCCTCCCAGACTCCAATACCTCCATCCTTTTCTGGTCAAGCCAAGGCTTTTGAGACACAACCTGATTACACACCAGTCTGAAACTCTCTGTATCATCTCAGACCTTCTCTTTCTTCCCAATATACAGTGCCGCTTCCCTCCCTCTTCATTGTCCCAGTCCCATTCCTCCTTCAAGACTCACATTTGCAAACTCCTGGGATTAGTTTCTCATGCTGGTGTTAAGATAAAACACTGGTAACGTTTCTGGGGCCTGTCAGCTCTTGCCAGAACTTGCTTTTTCCTCATCAACATAGATGTCATAGAACATCTGCAATCTCCAAGAAAAGCATGTCTCTCTGTGGGGAAAGGCTTTGGAAGGAAGATGTGACCAAGCTACAGATTGCCCTGCAGTTGGGATTGGGTTTTGACTGAGATGAGCACACAGCCTGTGGGCCTTCTGGCACATCTGAACTGCATGTGCTCTGGGAACTGATCCCACAGTCATACACACTATTCCAGGACAGGGGCCACGTGTACCCAGACCTGTCCCACCACAAAACTGGGGGGTGACCATGCCCCATGAATGAGACACAGGTTCAACGGTTGACCTTGCAACTGGAGAAGCTCCTCAGCTTCCGGGCACTCTGGGTACAAGTGAGGTCCCTGGTATGCTCTTCTCCCACTTCCATGCACTGTGTGCCAACCTGGAGGTGCATGGTTTTTACAAGGCTGCTCCTGCTTCTCCAGGCAATGCTGAGGAAGCTAAAAAAGATAACAGCTAGAGCACCATGTGTGTGAATCATTTGTGACCACCCATGGCCCAGATGACTGAGTACTTGGTGAACATGCCCTAGTGTTGTGGTTTAACCCAGCAGGCAGCTCAGCACCACACAGCTGTTCACTCTCTCCCCCTGCTTCCCGCAAGTGGGATGGGGGAGAGAATTGGAAAAAAAAAGATAAAAATAATGGGTTGAGATAAAGACAGTTTAATAGGACAGAAAATGAAGGGATAATAATGATAATAATTATTAATAATAGAATATACAAAACAAGTGATGCACAACGCAATTGCTCACAACCTGCTGACTGATGCCCAGCCAGACCCGCCCCCCCCAGCCAACTCCCTCCAGATTTATTGTTCTGCATGACACCACATTGTATGGGATATCCCTTTGGCCAGTTTGGGTGAGCTGTCCTGGTTGTGTCCCCTCCCAGCTTCTTCTGCATCCCCAGCCTCCTCACTGGCAGGGTGGTATGAGAAACCAAAAGTCCTTGACTCAGCATAAGCGCTGTTCTACAACAAATGAAACACTGGTGTGTTATCAGCATTATTCTCACCCTAAATCCAAAACACAGCACCATCCTAGCTACTAGGAAGACAATTAACTCTATCCCAGATGAAACCAGGACACCTTGTCTGGCTCAGAAAAAAGTGAACTGATGAGGTGGGGCTCAGTGCTTGTCTAGTCCAGATGAGAGACATTTAAAGCCACTTCTAAAAGTCCACCACAAATGCTGTCACGCATTGAGATGCTCCACACGATGCCCTGGGAGCTTGTGATAGATGGTGCTGCAAATGGGGAATCAAAACTCAAATGCAGTTTCAAAAGCACCCCTGAAATTTACCTCTGCTCTGTTTTGGGAACAGCAATGTATAGTCCTTGTGTTGGCCTCCTGCATATATGGGGCTGCACCCAAGACCAGAAAAACTGTACACAACAGCAGCACGCTGTGTAACAAGCCTTAATGAGGCAAATACGCAATATCTTAGGGAGGAGGCAGGTGAGATGAATGACTACAGCAACTTCAGCTCTTTTCCTACACCTGGGGTAAAGGTATCTCAGGATAGGCAGGAACCTCCACCATTGCATCTTCTCAGTAACTGCTCTTTTTATCAGAGACATTAGGGAAATGCCCGATAATAAAATCACAGAAAGATTTAGGTCAGAAGTGACCTCTGGAGGTTTCCAGTCCAACTGGCTGCTCCATGGTGAGTATCTGCAAAGTCACATCGCTTTGCTTAAGGACAATGTCCAGTTGACATCTGAATACATCCAAGGATGGAGATCCCACAGCCCCTCTGAGTACCTTTCCCCAGCTGTCTTGCTCTTGTGTGGAGGAAGCTTTTCCTTATCTCCCACTGGAATTTGCTTTATTGTACCTTGTAGCTGCTACTAGTGTCCTCTCACTGTGCACCTCTGGGAAGAGTCTGCCTCTGTCTACTCTTTAAACTCCCTTTAGAAGCAGAAGACTGTAGCTAGATTCCCCTCAGCTTCTTCTTCTCCAAGCTAGCCAAATCCAACTCTTTCAGCTATTTTCGTATGTCTAGGCTCCAGCCCATGGACCATCTTAGTGAGTCTTTGCTGGACCTGCTCCAGTTCATTGATGTCTCTACAGTCCTGAGGAGCCTCAAAGTGGATACAGTACCCACATGTGGCCTCATGAGTGCCAAGAAGATGGGAATAATCACTCTCCTCCCTCAATCTTTTGCCTCTGCTCTTGCGAATAGAGCACAGTACACTGCGATGCTACAAAACATGGTTCTCATCACACATCTTTACCACAGGTGGGCACAATAGCTTGTGCAAAGGCAGGCTCTGGACCCTGTTTGTGACTAAGAAGTATACTGGAACAGGACATCTGAGTTTAGTGGAGTTAGCGAGACATCAGAGTAACTTTCAGAAGCCAAGTCACAGAGAAAAGCTTCTGACCAGATTTTACTGATCACTTTCAGAAGCAGAAACTGTGCTTAGGACCTTTGGTCCCCAGAAATACTTAATGCATGTAACATAATAGCTAAAAAGGAAGGATATGAAAAAAGCACAATCTGGGATAGTGCTACCTGGTGATACCCTCATCACAATGTGTGATCCAGCTCTAATAGAAGCATCAAGCACCTTTGTGACCAGTATAAGCTATGATGTAGAAAGAGCTTTTCTGATATGGAACATGGTGAAGTGACAAACACAACAGGAAAAAACAGTGAGAGATGTACACTTTCTGACACATGATGAACACAGCTGAGCAAAGATGGCAAAAGTCTCAAAATATCTAAGCTGACTTTCCTGAACTGTTGTTTCTGAATAAGCTATACCCAGGTTCCTTCCCTTGGGTTTCTGAGTATTTCAAAACAAAGATATAACAAACTGCAAAAAGGAGAAGAACAAAAAAGTCTTTGTTCTTTCAGCTTGCTCTGTGCCAAAGCCTGCTTTGTGCCAAAGCACTGTCCAGAGCACAGCTGGGCTGCTAATGCCAAAGATTTGATGGCAGCACTTAACCTGGCACTGTGGGATCGGTCACCTTGTTCCATGAACAGTGACTCCTCTTTGTTGCCTTGTGACCAAAGAAAGAGAGCTTTAGTGACCATTTCCAGGTGCAAATTTTGCCCAGTGCCAAAGACACTCTCTTAGCCATTGGCTTGCCTGGCTCTTCCTTACTTGTGGAAGGGGTTTGAATTACTATTCATGTGAAAAAGGCATGCTGGAAAAGGGATCTGCCCTGTGACACATAAGGCAGATCAGATTTGGAGCATCCCAGGTCTCAGAACCACTATCACTTTGGATGTCACCCACATGACCGTGTAAGCAGAGGCAGATTTATCCTCATGGTGTCTCCAGGTGTATGCATACAGCTACAATTCAAAAAATAAACAGAGCTGCATTTCCAGAGTGGAGGGAAATTTCTTTTACTTAACTAAACCCCTTGAACCCCACACCCCTGTGAGGCAAAATGAATAATTCAAGTCCTTGAAAGGCACTTTTTTACATCGTTGTTATCTGGTACGGCCTCAGATTCTTTGGATTCTTCTTAGTGGAGCCCTGTGGCTGGAGAAATAAACCATGCCAAAACTACTGCTGGAGTGTAAAACATGCTTAATGAAAATCCACTGATGTAATAAGGCAGATGACCTGTCCCCTGCTGTAACAAAATCTGCAGTGTATGGTGAGGGGAGGCAGCGAACATCTCTCATGTTATGACCTCTCTGGGGCAGAAGTATAGGGGGAATGCTAGGGATACTTCCACGGTCATCACCCCAAGCGTCGGTACTGCCACATAACACTGAGCACAGCCAGATCCTTGTCTTGGCTGGCGCTTGTGGCTTTTGCAATTAATCCAACAGGCACTGAACTGGCTTCCCTGGCTCAGGGGCGGCTCTGCCTGTAAAAGAATCTGGATAAATCTCCAAAGGTGGTGGATATTTTTGTTGTTGTTGTGTTTTTTTTTTTGTGGCCCACACACAGTGCAAGGAGCTGCCTAAATTCAGTAACTGGAAACACATGAGAAGGATGGCGTTTTAGACATACCCCATTCTCAGGTCTTGACAGCAGAGTCACATACCTGTAACCTCCCCAAAGGAGAGGTATAACCACTGAGTTCTGTCAACACTGTAATGACAGATAAACCAGCAGTGTCGTCACAAACCACTCTGGGCCAATGCCTCAAGAGCATGCCTGGACCACTGAGTTCCTTCTGCCTTGAGCAATGCCCCTTGCAGTCCTATGGTGAAGTGCCTCTTGGAGCTGGGACATCCTTTCCTCACTGCACTGCCCCTCTCACCTCCCCATTCTGGCTGGAGATATTTGAGACTGAAGTTGAAGTCTGGACGGAGGGTCTGAACTGGATTCCTTGTCACCAGCAGGCTGGACTGTAGCCCAAAGCAAAGAGCTCTCACCGCATAGCATATCAGGACAACTGCACTGGCATGCTTCAGGAGCCTTCATGGAAAGATCGGGATCGTACGTCCTGCTTGACTGACCATTTCCAGAGAAAAGTCAAATGCCTACTGGGGCGGAAACGTAAAGTCATAACTTCATTTGGCAAGAGAAGCACCAGAGCTACAAGGCTGTTCAGCCCACTGAGTAACTTTTGCATAAACAGTGGAGCAGCTTCAACAGCACAGAAGACAATGCTTCACGCATATGCAGAAGTTAGTCTTTCCAGTGTCGAGGTGGGTCTGAAAGACATCCTGCATGAGTACTTCAACTTAGCAAAAAGGAAATGAGCAAGGAATGGCCTCCTTTCCTCTTCTGTCTGTGTTTTGTACCATAGCCATGCTGTGGACTAAGTTTGCCAATGAGAAAGAAATAAATTAGGCATCATGGTGCTCTGGTATCTCCCAGGGCAGTGTTTCTGGCCTAAGTTTTCAGCTTAGGTGCCTTATTCATGTATAGCTGAAGCTCAAGGCACCTTACTGGGGAGACAGATGAACCAGATGCCTCCTCACCTAGCAGAGTGGAGCTGTGAAGGCTGAAGGGTGAGACATTTGCTTGTTGGTTGACCCCTCTTCTCAGACTGTACCATTGAGTACCTTCAGTTTGCAATAGCAGTGAATCCCAGAAGTCCTGGTGGGACGGGACCTCTGGAGTCTGTGGTTCAACCAGCAGGATTAGCCCCAACACCAGATAAGGGAATCTGGGGCTTTTTTAGCCAAGTCTTTAAATCTCCAAGCATGGGGCTTCCCTAGTTATTAGTCTCTATGTATTAGTACTCTTTAGTCTTTATCAATCAGCTCCTTTTCTGTTACAGGAATAAAAAGACAATTTGGGGTCATAAAGCACAATCCTTCTCTGATACATTACTGTAAATTAGCCCCCGTCATCTCCTGCCTCCCATTGACTCTAGCTAAGGCACATTCAGCTTTTAAAAATGCATTTCTTCTAAAGAAAAGAGAAAAAAAAAAAAAAAGAAGAAGAAGAAGAAAGAAAAGAGACCAAAACTTTTAGTCTAGGCCCTGATTATAATGCGCATTTTATTTTCAGGTTGAAATTTATGGACTTCAGCTTCCAAGTGCTGGATCTTTTCTGCTTTTGCTAGATAAATTAAAGAGGAGTTGAGAAACAGAGTTTTGTCACCATGAAATTGAATTGAAAGATCATGAAAACATTTTCTTTTCATCTTCTTTTCTATCACCTAAGTGGACGGAGTTTCTTGAGTGCTTCACAGATTTATTAGCCTACATATCAATCTGATAACTCTTTTCTGAAACTTTTCCAATCTTCTGTTAACCTCCTTTTCAAATCTAAACCTCAAAACTGATCTCAGTAGCCACTAACTGTCTCTCATAACTACAGACAGCATCCACCTCCTCACTCAGGTTTGATATTTCTTTGAGTGCATCCAACACAATACTTGTTTGACTCAGCCCAGTCCTCACATGGCTTGTGCAGAGCTGGTGTTCCCTTTCTGTTTCCCTTCACTGTTTTTTAATTATGCTCTCCTGCTCAGGGAAGGGAAGACATAAACATCTGACTGAGATCTGATCTCTGCAAGGTGCTCTGCAAGAGGAATTTTTAGTCTCTTGCCTTTCTAAATGGCAAGCCCAAGAGAGGTGGGAGTGCCTGTTGTGTCTGCGCCTTCATGCTGTATGCACAACCCCTCTGGAAGGATGCAGGTCACATAAGGAGCACAACCTTGCCTCTAATGTGGATACATGAGTATGACTTTTGGAGCCTCAGCTACCTTAAGGAAAGACTATCTTGACTTTAAACCGAACACATCTGAGCTGCAAAAAAGCCTCAGAGACTAAAAACAAAGAAGCTTGGTTCCTCCAGGTGGAAAAGAACTGTGTTTTGACCTGTTTCCTTCCCCCCTTGAACCTCTCTGCTACTTCAGAGTTGGACCAAACCTCAGGTCTCAGGGCTGTTCTTGCGTTCCCTATAACCCCTTGTGTCCTGCTGGGAGCGAGGTGAGAGACCCTAGATGCATCCAAAATTAGGGTAATTGGTGAAACTGCTGTGTAAAGCTTAGGCCAATTCATTGTAATAAAACTGACAAAAGGCAGCAGGGGGGCTTCACACAATGAAGAATTGTATTGGGTGAATGAGAAATAAATAGGCCCATTTTCCTCCTTCGCTTTATGTCTATGAGCTGTACTGTTTAGATGCATTCTGAGGAAGCTCATGTGCGTCCCTCCCCCACCTATCTCTATGACACTAGTTTTTGCCAATGTGGTCAAACAAGACCAGGAGTCTTCCGGATATCTGCTGGGGTAACCTTCCTCTTTCTATTCAGACAGCAAGAGCTTCCATCTAGGACTTGCTGTCTTTCTCTCTGACTCTCCCAGCCCTGACTAGATATCCTAATGTGACATACCTCCCTGTCCCACCTTTTGAGTTGTATTGGGTTTACGTGGCAAGGGTTTGGTAGCAGGGGAGCTGCAGGGGTGGCCTCTGTCAGAAGAGTCCAGAAGCTGCCCCATGTCAGAGAAGGGCCAGTTCCAGCCGGATCCAAAAGGGACCCACTGCAGGCCAGAGCCGAGCCATGAGTGACCCTGGTTGTGCCTCTGTGAGAGCAGAGAGGGGAAAAAAAAAAAAAACNATCTCCACGCTGCAGCCCATGGAGGAGCCCACGGTGGAGCAGGTGGATGAGGCCTGAAGGAGGCTGAGGCCCATGGAGAGTCCACCCAGTAGCAGGCCCCAGGCCGGAGCTGCAGCCTGTGGAGAGGAGCCCATGCAGGAGCAGGAGGCCTGGCAGGAGCTGCTGCCCGTGGGGGAGCCATGTTGGAGCAGTTTGGTCCTGAGGGATGGACCCCGTGGTACAGACCCATACGGGAACAGTGCTTGAAGAGCTGCTGTCTGTGGGAAGCCCACCCAGGATCAGTTTGGGATGGACGGCATCCCGTGGGAGGGACCCCACGTGGAGCACGGGCAGAGAGTGACCGTGAAGGAGCGGCTGAGACACAGCATTAGGGACTGACCGCAGCCCCCATTCCCCTTCCCCTGCGCTGTTCAGGGGAAGGAGGCAGAAGAGGGTGGGTGGGGGAAGGTGTTTTTAGTTTGCTTGTAGTTTCTCACTGTTCTAATCTGCTAGTGATAGGTAATAAATTATATTAATCTCCCTATGCTGAGTCCGTTTTGCCCATGACAATAATTGGAGAGTGATCTCCCTGTCCTCATCTCAACCCTTGAGCCCTTTCCATTATATTTTCTCTCTCTTTTTCTTTGAGGAGGGGGAGTGAGAGAGCAGTTGTGGTGGAGTTCAGCTGCCCAGAAAAGTAAAAAACACCACATCAGTACACAGAGAACAAGAATAAAGGCACGAGTGTACCAGGACTCAATGAGAGAACAGCCACGCATCTTTCTTGTAGATATTGAGCAACGTAACCTGTCCCCCTGTGACACAGTCTTATCCCTCATATGTGCTGCTTCCTCCCATCTTAAGCTACTCATCATGGCTACAAGCATCCTATTTCTAATATGTTTGGATAACAGAGGCAGATTTTCTGTGTTGGGTCCTGATTTGGGAGTTCACAACTACCAAGGGCTGCTGCCATCGGTTTTTAGTAGGTCTGACTTCCAATGATGTGATGCTGTGAAAAAAGCCCACCCCCCACTATAAACTAGATAAAGACCACAGCAAATCAGCATCACTTCAGAGGCTCTAGACCCTGAGTGCTGCTGTAAAGCCATGGAAAGTCACACTGTGCAGACTGGGAAGTTGCTGCCGTACAGGGAATAAAACTGGACTAGACAATACCACCAGCCACAGCAGTCCTACAGGGAGCTGCCTGGAGCCTCGGACTCCTCAGGCAGCATCTTCTCCAATGCTCCCTGGCCGTTTGATGGGGGAGTTTGGTAGGACTGTGTGGCTCCAGCCTCTGGAATGCCGGGGAACATCAGGATCTTTCCACAGCTTCTCTTTCATGATCTGTACATCCATTTAACATGTTGCCAGTTGCAATCTGCCTCCCATTTTGCAGCTAGCCCCCTGCCTTCTTCACCTGCCAGGCCTACAGGCTCAGCCTTTCACTCCTTGCCTGTCTGTGGGTCAGCACTACTGAGATTCTGGTGTAATCAAAGCATCTCCATTCCTCTTCTGGATTAGCTGGAAGAGTCGGGTTACAGGCAGCAAAACCGCTATCTCTGATCACTTTAATACCACTAACCCATGTCATGTCAGACAGAGTCAACATTTGCTCTGGAAAACACTCACGACAGAGAGAGAGCAAAGCCAACCAAGCCCACAGCCTCTCCCCAGCAACACTTTGAAATTACCCAGGGGAAAGAAGAGGTGAACAGCTGGGAGTTTTCCAGCATCTCCTTGGAGCCCTTCTGACAGATCTTGGTCCCTGAAGTGTCAGGTTACTGGACGGGGAACTGCTTTTATTATTAGAGGGTCAGCAGGGAATTCTGGCATTTTCAATTACTCGCTTGCAGAAGCGGCTGTGATCTGGGGTCAGGATTAACTACATGACCTCCAGCTGAAGACAGAGTGGCAGGGAAATGCACCATGATGCTGCAAGGCACCAGCTAGTCCAGAGGCCAAGGGACAGGGCAGTAAATGGGGAGATGGGGAGAAAGTTGCTGACAGAGCATCTGGCAGCAGATGCCTGAACTACTGCAACTGCCCCGCAAATGTGGCAAAAGCAGATACTTGGAAAATCTACTGGGATAAGTGGGCAAGCTTCTCTCCCAGTGCATTTACCTAGGGATTCAGCCTCACTGGGTGACCCAGGTAGCTCCAACACAGCCAACAGACCCTCTCATGTGGGGAATGGGATCCCCCATAGCATCATAGCAGTACACGCCTCAGTACAGGGCTCCCAGGATGTCCAGAAGTCCCAGCTGTTTCTATGCTCCATGCCCTGCACAACTTGAGCAGCTCACTCTGGTGAGACTAAAGGGTGATGCCATACAGCAACAAGGACAGTGCTGTGATCAGTCATGGAGCACGGGCTTCTCCGACCCTGAAGTCACAGGGCCTGGTGACATCTAGGCTGGGATCCAGGCTCCAGCAGCACCCAAAAAGCTTGAAATGACAGAAAGACACAATGCTTCTGTGCAAGGCTGCAGGCAGGTAAAATATGCATGCCAGCTTCCTCCTGGGGCTTAGGTGAAGTCTGAAGGATAATCTTCCTGCAATTACTGTAAAAGCCAGCTGTCCTTCTGGGATTGTGATTGAAAAACCCATGAGGCTAAGCAGACCTAGGGCTGATATTCCCTCCTTCTAACTTAGCTCTCATCTGAAAGTTTCAGGGAACCATACTTCTTAAACAGGACAGAGTGAAAAGCCAGGACAACTCACTCTGTGCTTCCCCATAGACCTGAGTGTCTTGCACCAGTATCGCACCAAAGGGGAATATAATCCAGATCGGCACTTCCTCCTTGACCCAAGACATCCCAGGCCCACATGGTTCCCAGCAGGTGACTGCCTTCTTAGCATTCCTGTGCAATAATCCATCTATCCCCAGTTCAGGTCCTGTCACTGACCTCAAGGCCCCAGTTCTTCATGTTCTTCCTAGAGTTAGTCCCCAGAGTCCAACTGGATCTGGATATCTAACTGAAAATTGACTTTCTTCCATTTAAAACCTTCTCCATTTTTCACTGCTCCAGGTAAAGCTCTCTCCTGCCATTTAAACATCACAAGCTTTCACACTGCCTGTTCTAGGTACCAAAATAGGGCCTCATGGGACCTCCTGGAGAACAGATCTGAATTTGAGATGCCTTCCTCTGACATGAGCACTGAAAGCACGATGGTAAGGAATACCTCGATGAGGAAGGGTGGGAAGGAAGACTTTTCTGATCTGGTATCGTTGGCAACTCTGGTGACCCTGCTCTGCATGGTAGGTCAGGCTAGAGAACTCCATAAGTCCATGCACCAGCACTTCTGTGTTTGTGACTCTCCTGCTAAAAGCGTTCACTATTGCTTGAACTATTAAAATGTTCATCCACCCCACCTCTTTCCCAGTGTCCTGCTCTGTGATGGCATGTTCAGGAACCACAAACTTTTGCAATCAACTATCTCCAGCAGAAGTTGGGGAAAGTGGTGCAAAGTCTCGGAGTCAACAGCAGTAGGGCTCTTTAAAAAACAACATTCGCCCTCAAAACACCAAAAGCCTCAAGACTGGGATAGGCACCGGACTTGCTAGAGATATAAACAAATGGTATTTCACAGCCTGTGAGACTCCTTTGTCTGAGGTTCCTGGCCTGTCACTGCAAGGTAGCCCTACCAGACTGATACCCATGTTGTTTGTGTGTGGAGTGCCTGGAAAATTTCCCAGCAAGCCCAATCTCCAGCCTCTCAAACTGGTAACTGCGAACACTGGAAAATCTTAAAAACACAGCAAGGCAGTCCAAAGCTGGGTCCTGGCTCAGGCCCCATCTGAATAGAAGCCTTTGGTGTGGATTATAGCCTTTAAAGCAGTTCCTAATGCCACTAGCCCAGTAACTTGGCCCAGGCAGAAGGCGGCTTTTGGCTGTCTTTATGGTCTTTGTTTAACTGAGTTTGCAGCCTTCATTTGCATGCTGCCAACCTGTCCATGGAAGAGGGCTAGACTTTGCTCTCTACACTGAGAGGAAATGCTCCACCAGCACTCCAGAGGTTCCCAGCATGCAGTCAGGCTGCCTGAGGGAGTGGGTTTGGGGGTCACTCAGCACCAAGGTCATCCCCACCTCCTGGCCCGCTCACATGGAAACCTCATCTGTTCCAGATCAAGGCAATGGCATCAGTGGAGGGCTGGCAGAAAGCAAGAAAGCTGGCAGGAGCCATCCCTCCAACCTGCTCCCCAGATTTTCAGTAAAATGATATGTATTGCAGCCTAAACTGTTCTTAGGAACATACTAATTTTGAAATTTCAAACATAGAAAACAGACCAGAGAAATATTTCCTTACAAAAGCTTGAAAGAATGATACCTGCTGCAGTATATTCCCTCAGACCCACTGAGTCTTGCTAATCTGAGACTGAACTTGTTCCATTGCTCTCTTCCACGGCAGACTCTGCCAGGCTGGCTTCCCTCTATGTGCTGGGAAATTCTGGAAATATCAGGTGGTTGTTTTGGTTTTGGTTTTGGTTTTTTTTTCTGGAAAGAGCATTTCCTGCCCAGCCTTACCAATGTGGCAGCCTCCTCCACTCTTGCTAGTGGCAATGATGAGCATGGACCAGGCAACGGTGAGACAGATGCAGCGAGGATCTTCCTGCCTGAACTGAGTCAAGCAGTGACTTATCATTTTGCACACAGATGGGGGGACTATAAATCATAGGGACTCTGAGATGGACCAAGAAAAAAACAGCCAGGCAGCTACATTAATGTGATTTGATACAACCATCTATCATGGTCCACATAAGTGCACCACTGATCAGCATCAACCCCAAGTGTATGCTTAGCTGTTCAAACACTGTGACCCTGAAATATTTTCTAGCGGCACCTCTCCCTGGGTCTGGCCTCCTGTGTGTCTGCAGCCTCACATACCTGCCTCTGGTATCTCCACCTGCCCAAGTGCTGGCACTCAGTGCCTTGTGCGTAAGCAAGGCAATTAGCACTGCAGATTGTTTGCCAAGTGCAGCAGTAAAGATAAATCACTCTTCCTGAACATACAAGCAAAAGGTGAGCACCTGAGCCACTCTCTGTTGGCTCCCAGCACTCACACACAGCGGGGATGGCACCATGTTGTAGGGAGAGAGGGAGGCACTGATTCACCAGAGGGGACTTTCCACCCCCATCTATCATGGACGGGCTTTTTGTTTTCTGCACGAAGTCAGCTCCAGATGCTTTGGAACAGGTTTCTGAAGCCCCAGGCAGGTGTGGAAAAAAATGATCCTCAAACTCACAAAGTAATTTATGCAACAGGGAAACGCAGGAGTCAGCAGGTGGAGGAGCCCACAGAGCTGGTAGTGGGAGAAGAGCATCTGCTAGGAAAGCTCTAGCCATGCAGCTTATACCCTGCTTTGCCAGCATCCCCCCCAACTGTCCACCACAGAAGCAGAAAGAGAAGTCCTGAAGAGCCAGCAGCTGGCAAACTTCCTACCATCTGGGAGCCCTGGCTCCAGGCAGTCTCCAGTAAGCAGATGAGAGGGGACTCAAGCACAGCAGGGTCCCTCCCAGGTGCTCATGGCTGGCTGCTGCAAATCCCTCAGCCAGCACAGGGTGTGCAGCAAAGGCAACAGGCTGGGCCATCAAGGGAGAGGAGGTGGGCAGCAAATGTCAAGATGCATCAGGTTTTAGTGGCAACGGCCCTGTGCCTGAGGCAGCCAGGGTGAAGGTGGGAGTTGGTGATGAAGGAAAGAGGAGAGTGTGGGACAGTAAAGGTCAGTGGAAGAAGGACTGGAGAGCCAAATAGCAGGCTGCAGGGCTGTGGTGTGCGTCCTGCTGCCACAATACAAGCTGTGGATGAACTTTGCTTTCACTGAGACATTCCTGTGTAGGCAGTTTCCACACACAAGAAGTTCCAGTTTCCGTTTGTGCCAAAGAAAGAGGGGAAAGAGAAAGAGAAACAGAAGACAAGGTATTTGCAAACAGGCCGACTCACTGCTTTCCATCCAGAGCATCATGAGGACCTGTTCTTGCTACGGGTTTAGGCCTGGCTAGTGAAGGTGGCTACTTGGTTCCATGTGGAGAGTAAGATCTGGCTGTTCATGTCAGATAAGAGAAGTAGCCATGGGGATGTCAAGCTTTCAGAAGGTTTTGGATTCGGGGAGCAGACCAAGCTGTCACAGAAACACATCCAGTGAAGTCTCCCAGAAAAGAAAGGGACCTCAGGAATAACCCTGCAGTAGCTCAGCAGACACACTCCTGCTTGCTTTATCACACAGGCAAACAGGCTTCTGCCCTGGCTCCTCCACATGGGAGATGGCTCCACAGCTCAGGAAATTTCTGCTTTTCCACCTAAACACTGTCACTGGGCACTCTGCACCATCTGCTTGTCCTTCTGCTTTAATAGCTCTTCTTCCTTTTTGGTGTCCCTTCAGCCTACTACATCCTTACAGGAGCAATTAAATCTCTTTCACCAAGACTAAAGACACAATGCCTTTTGGTCACCTCTCTGTAACATGGGTTCTCCTGTGTCCTGCTCACCTTATCAGCCTTTCTCTGTAGCTACTACCAGCACAGTTCAGCTCTTTTGAATGTGGGTAACCAGGTGTACATGCAATGACCATATGAAGTTTCACCCAGCTTTCTGAAATGGCAGTGAGACTTTGCTACAGCTGGTGTACATACCTTACTGGCTACAGTCCAGTCTTGCATGTGGTATTTTTTCATGAGGTATTATGTGGAGGAGAGTTGATTCCTTCCCATGGTTTGCCCTTAGGTCCTTCTCAGAACTGACACTTGCTGGTGGTTTCCTTGTTAGACCCCAAATGCATGGCCTTACTGTTTCCATTCACTCTGCTTCTGTTATTCCACCTCTCAACATCCTCCTGGAGCTATCATGGTCCTCCTCTGTCCTAACAATGCAGCCCAGATTTGTGTCAGTTTTCTGCAAATGTCACTGGTGTTCCCTAATGGATTTTAAAATAGAGTACTAGTCCACTTCTTACAGACCTGTTAGCCACCTCAGTTCAGCCTCATGCTCTCCCATTCAGGTGGTAGTGGCCTCCCATTTAGGCAGTTCCTGGACAGACTTCCAGCTTTACTAACAGTTTCCTAAATGGCATCAAATCTGCGCCTTCATATCTAAAGTGAAGACTGGATGCCTTTCTCAAAGATGTTTTAGTCAAATACAGGACTGAATGTTAGGATAACAGATGAACAGGGTAATCTAAACCATCTCTGGGCTGGAACGTCTGAATCTCAGTGTAACACGGGGCAATGTCCACAAATCATAGCTTGGGAGGTTCAGGTTGGACATTAGGAAAAGTTCTCTCCCCAGGAGGGTTGTGCAGCCCTGAGACAGATCACTGAAGATGTGGGGAGATCTCTGACTTTGGGGGTTACCAAGAATTATCTAGCCAAAGCTATATCAGCCCTAATCTAGTGCTGGCAGCAGACCTGCCACAGGTGGGTGGTTGGATGGGAGATCCAAGATGCTGGGATGCTACAATCTCTTGCCTTTTATTTTTATACTGGAAGACAACAAGAAATAGACTCATTTTAAGAGCTGGAAAGCTCATTCCAACTCTCTGAAGTGATTTCTGCATACACTTTCCCAGGCTGTTGTTTCACAGACAGGGAAATATCTTCCAAGTAATTCCTGGCTGCAGCCAGCTCAGGGCAAGGCTAGGAGCAGCTCAAGAGAGAACAGGAGATGCCATGACTCCTTATTAGTGTCCGGAAGAACACAGACCACTGCTGTGTATCCCTCTGAGGGAGGAAGCCAGACAGGTCTTCTAATGCAAAATGAAAGTGAGAAGATAAAACCAAGAGTCCACATGCCTCAGGCCACACAGTTCTCTCCCTGTCTAGCCTGCTGCATAACTAATGTGATGAGTAAACAACAACCTGGATGCCTGGTGGGAAGTGCTATTCCCTACCAGTCTTATATCCTTGCCTTGTCTGCTTCTCTGGCTCCACTCTGCTCCCCGCTCTCCCTTCCTCCATGCTGACCCCTTGGTTCTCCCTGTTGTATTCAGCGGTAAAGCTCATGGACCATGGCTACAAGGGATTTTTTTCTTGGTTGAAGGTAAGGTAAAATTCCTCCCTTCTGGTGCTTTGTAAGTCCCAGGGATCTGTCTCACCTGTGCTTCATTACTCATGGCTGAGTTTCCCAGCCTTTGCATAAGGACTAGACTGAGCTCAGTCAGGTCACAAGACATCCATGGCAGACAGAAGTGCAGAGGCATGGCCCACACACTTGCTTTCAGCCATTGAAACTGACAGCTGTCCTTGAGCTCACAGGCACCACGGGACAGTCAGTCTTGTCAGGACAGTCTTGTCCAAAGGAGACTGTCTGGTGGAGATGCAAGCATTTGGGCAGTGATATCCACATGGAAGCAGAAATTTAAATCCTAATGATGTCTGGCATGAACCTAGTGCACAGGTGTGAGCTGTGTATCTCCCTAGCCAAAGGACCCATGTCACAACATACTGCTCTAACCAGAATAATAATACAAGTAATCAGAACAAGTTATCTGTATCCAAAGAAAGGGAGAGGATGGGCCATTAAACTCTGCTGCTGTGGATGCTTCTCCTGATCAGTTTGTTGGGAACGAATATCTGTTTCTGAGATCATAGAATCATCGAATCATCGAATCATAGAATGGCTTGGGTTGGAAGGGACCTTAAAGATCATCTGGTTCCAACCCCCCTGCCATAGACAGGGATGCCACCCACTAGATCAGGTTGGCCAGGGCCCCATCCAGCCTGGCCTTGAACACCTCCAGGGATGGGGCATCCACAGCTTCTCTGGGCAACCTGTTCCAGTGCCTCACCACCCCCACAGTGAAGAATTTCTTCTTAACATCTAATCTAAATCTATCCTCTTTTAGTTTAAAACCATTGCCCCTTGTCCTATCATTATCTACCCGAGTAAAGAGTCCCTCTCCATCCTTTTTATAAGCCCCCTTTAAGTACTGAAAGGCTGCAATGAGGTCTCCCTGGAGACTTCTCTTCTCCAGGCTGAACATCCCCAGCTCTCAGCCTTTCTTCATAGGAGAGGTGCTCCAGCCCTCTGATCATCTTTGCGGCCCTCCTCTGGACCCGCTCGAACAGATCCACATCGTGCTTGTGCTGGGGGCCCCAGACCTGGACGCAGGACTCCAGGTGGGGCCTCACGAGGGCAGAGCAGAGGGGGACAATCACCTCCCTCAACTTGCTGCCCATGCCTCTCTTGATGCAGCCCAGGACACAATTGGCCTTCTGGGCTGCAAGCGCACACTGCTGGCTCATGTCAAGCTTTTCGTCCACCAGAACCCCCAAATCCCTCTCTGTAGGGCTGCTCTCAACACGTTCTCAACGAGATGTAACACACTAGCTGGTGCTCACACTCTGTTACCTATCCCAGAGTCTGTTTATAGCTCATTTGGGCTCTCTTTGCAGCCAAGAGCCTCTGACACTGGAATTAATCCTCCCTTCTTATCCTGTGTGACAAAGGAGTCCCTCACAAAAGGGACACATTCCCCAAAATCTGGATGTTCTTGTTCCCCCAAGCACTGGGAGGTCTTGAATTTGTCTGTATAATCTGGAGACCAGTGCTTTCTCCTTGCTTCTCAGTGAGCAGAAGCCACAGCCTGATATTGAGAGCCGCCCTTCCCATGCGCTTTTTAAGACATCCCTGCCCAAGGAACCCTTTCCCTCTGTGAGTTTCCCAGGGCACTCAGCTTGTCCACAGCATGAATGGAGACTGAAAATCCTCACAGCACCAAGATTTTCCCCCTCCCCAGTCCTCCCCAAAGAATGGCCAAAAATTAGCAAGCAGAGGCTGTGTGTTGTCACAAGTGAGAGGGCTGACACATAGCATGGTTCACAATTAGTCAAGTGTCATTATCCCAAGCATTGGGCCATGCTCAGCTCCTTGACCCCTGGCTTCCCTCCTGCTCCTTCACTAGTAGGCTGCTGGCATGGCTCTCAGCTCTCCTCTCAGCCACCCTCTTGGCACAGATCTCTTGTTCTGGAATGACTGAGAAAAGTTTTTTTGTGGCACCCTGTATCTGCATGGTGTGTTTGTTTTCTTTTGCATGTCATGGACCTTTAAGAAAGGAGTGGATGTGCTGGGTGGAAAGTCCTGAACCTCCTCCTTGGAGAGCCACTGAGCTTTAGGGAAGAGGTACCATTTGGCTGCAGGGTGCAACAGGCAGGAAAGTGGAGGGTGAGCAGCCTTTGGGAAAAATGCAGCGTGGAGCTTAGGGGAGCATGAAGAAGCCTGCTGAGAAGAACAAAGAGAAACCAGAACCTGATCTCAAAGGTGACAGAAAACAGGGATCATGCAGAGTTTGCTGGAATGGGTAAATCCACTGAGTTGGGTGGCATAGACTGGGGAACACAGAGGTGGTGGAAAGGGAACATTTCTTTCAAGCCCTCTTTATTTCTTTTGTGCTGATCCTTGTCCTTCATAATTTTCTATATTTTAAAAAGGGAAGTATTATACTTTCTGTTCTAACAAAACCTGCCCTTTTGGAGGTTAAACACCTTTGGTCTTTTTAAGACACTCCTGCAAGAGAAAGGTCCAGTAAACCACCTCTAAGCACAGGCTTGTGGAGATGTTCTCACACGCTCTCTTTCGACCAGCCTTCTCCTAAGAAGAGAGGTGGCCTATCCCTCAGGGCTTCTCTCTGCACTGTCTGGACTGCAGTCCCTTTGTTGATGGGACCGCAAAGATGATAATGCTATGGAGGTTATGTAAAGGGTAAACCTAGGTAATCTAAGGCCAGCTAACACAATATCAATGCCAGCCAACACAGGACACAAGGCCATGGACCAGGAGGAACTGCAGAGGATCCAGCAAAGGGTGACCAAGGCAGTCAGCAGCCTGGAGCACAGGGCTTATGAGATGTGGAGAGAGCTGGGCTAAAACAGCCCAGCTAATGAAGACAGTAAGGGTGAATTTAATCTCAGTTACAGCTGCTTGGAGAGCAGTTAAAAAAGGGTGGAAGCAACTCTTCTCAGCAGGGATAGATGATGTAACAAGGGGCATGAGCCACAGATATGTTAGAAGTTATGAAAAGTATCTTCTCCAGGAGGGTGATATAGGCTTGGGAGAGCATACTAGACAGGTGGAGTTTCCTAGGACTCAGCTAGAGAAAGCCACAGACACCCCATCTACTGTTGGTGATAGTCCTGCTGCAAACAGAACGGTGAATCAGAGACCCCAGATGTCACTGCCACAAGCCTTGCTGGGATGCTATGGACCAAATCAGGAATGGCAGCATGACTTTGTCGAAGTAGCTTTTGTCAGACTGTCCTGATTTTTTCACGAACTCAGGAGTTCAGCAGAGTGTATAGACTTAACATGTGTGAGACACTGGGCTCAGCATCAGCATCATCTGCAACACATGAAATTAGTTGCAAATAAGGTTATTGTAGGAAGGCTGGCACTCATGGGGTCTCACGCTGTGTCCAGAAGAGTGCAGGTAGCACTCTCCCTAAAATTATCAGAGATCTGAGACATGATGTGAAAACATTGCTGGCAAACCACTCATAAAGTGTCCAAAATGGCAGTGTTGGGAACAACTTCTCTGCGGAGCAATGATCATAGCTTGATGGCTGAGCCCATGAAAACCATTATAAGGTTATGCTTGGGTCTGGAAACCCAAATGTAGATCTTGTTTGCAGAATGAGATATTGCATCCAGGGAAGGAGCATCTGAAGGGACCAAGATATTGTCAGAGAGACCACCAGGGAGGTAAGAGCTCCTCACACAACTGAGTGAGGTAGCACAGTCCTTGAATATGTAAAGCGAACAGTGAGTGGAGAAAGGAAAGTAGATTACTTGTAGTAGTGCTGCTACTGGGTACAATATTTAATTAAAAAAATATATATATATGATGAAGAATATGAAAGTGTCCACAAAGAGCTAAAGGAAGAGTCACATTTTTCAAAGCCATCTTATGGCAAGAAAGGATGATTCAATTTGGTCTAATTGCCTCTTATTTTTCTTTGAGAGAAGCTACCCGTGGTCTGTGTCTACATGAGGAGAAATGTCCTACTACCACAAGACAACAGCAAAATAAGTTCAGTTGATGTAGAGCAAATGTTAGTGAAATCTAGACCAGAAATAAGGTGCATATTTTAAATGATGGCAGTAATTAGTCATTGGAGAGGGATATAATAGTGATGACTGCTGCTGTCTTTCTGTAGGAGAACAGGAAGGTGAATGGTGTGTCACCTTCTTTGATCTCATGTTTCTCTTTCAACTGTCATTATGCCATCACATCCACCAGTTTCACTCCTCTGGTCACACTTGGTGTTTGAGCTCTGGCCATTCTGCAAGGCCACTCTCTCACAGCAGCTTTTCCCTGAGATGATGAAGAATTTATGATATCTCAAGGTTAAAGATGCTGCTGGTGATATGTCATCTCTCCTCACTCTCAAAAGCACCAAACACAGGTGCTGCACCTGTCTCCCAACAGTCATCAATTTATCCCTGGGTGAACCAGGGTGATTTTGCTTTGCTTTCTAAAACTGGCTTTCAATATACAACTTTCTCAGTCATGTGCAGTTGCCAGCTTGACATGTGCTCTCCATGAACATCCACCCCACGCCAAATCCATCTTTGACAGCTTCACGTCTCCTCAAGCCTTGCATCTGACGGTGCTATCTGAGTCTGGGTGGGAACAGCACTTCTTGGTGTTCTGCTCTCCCCGCCCCAGCCTGGCATGTCCTGAGCACCCCGAGCCTGCTCAGCTTCCAGCTTTGAGCTACCACTGCACAGACACATGCAGCACAGGAGTTCGGCACCGCACTCCCACACTTGCAAGATGTTTCTACCCTCCGGGCTGGGAGGCTCCCGAAGGCCAGCATAGTGAGTGCTATGCGGGGTGGGCAGGTGGGCATCATCCAGCTGTGGCAGGAGCAAAACCCTGTCACCTGTTCAGTCCCCTGCTCTGCCTGAGACAGAGCCCCAGCTGGCTGCCCAGCCCAGAGCCTCCCCTTGCAAAGAGGGCACCTGTAGCCACCAATTCCCAGGCTCATCCCTCCCCTCCCTCTGCACACTCTCCTCTCAGTACAACACCCTCCATTCTCCTGTCCCAGCTCTGCCTTTGTGTCTGCAGCTTCTGTTACCAACTGCTAATGATCTACATCAAGGCTGCCAGGCAGTGTAAGCTGAAGAATTCAGAGCCTCTAATTACAGAGGAATTAGCAAGCAGACAGTTACTGTTTAGTGCTAATGAATAGATACATTAAGAGAGAAATCACACAGGCTGAGAAGTGTGAGTCCTGATAATAAAGGAGTATCAAACAAGGAAAACACGAGGAGGAGGAGGATCAGGGGACTGCAAGAAGATTTGCCTTCAACTCAGCTCCCTGTGTTTTGCCATGATGGAAGTAGTCACAGGCAGTACATTAAGGTAACAAGTACACCACATAATTGCAAAGTGTGAAATCTGAGTGCTAAACTCCTCAGTAGGGTGGCACTGTGCTGGGGAGTGCAGAGACCCCTCCTAGCCACTTAGCATCGCACCCACCCCATCTCTGCCAGCCACAGTCTGCTCTGTGAAGGAAGCTGCAATAAGTCACCGTCCCGGACCAGTTCCTCTCTCTGCATCATGTACAGACGTGTTCCTGCTCATAGTCAAACCATGGTTCAACACTATGCTAAATCTGCCTTCAGGGCTTCTGACATCGTATTGAAAATACTGCGACTCCATGACTCTGAGCTAATCAGAGGTCACTCTGACGGTTCATGGGTGACCAAAACATTTGTGCAGGTTACCTCTGTCTCAGCACTCTGCACGCCCAACCAAGCGATGCCCACCTGTAACACTGCTGCTTTACATCAGCCCAAACACCACCTGCACCTTGCAGTGAGCACACACCATGGCCTACAGGCAATTCAGTGGAAGTGCAACAGTCCGCGCCTTCCCAGTGTAGTCTTGAAGGTCATGTAGTGCCCAGGGCAGCCTGGGGCATGTTCACACTCCCTGCACACAGACTGCAGCGTTCAAATGAACCATAGAAACTCGCTTGTTCCCTCACACACTCGCACCATATTGGTGTGCTTTCACCATGCAATTGGATTAAGCATGGACCCAGCCCCAAGAGGCGCTCCAGCTCCAGATGGCTTCCAAGTGGGATGGGGAGAGCAGCTCCTGACCAGCAGCCCTGCGGGGCACCCTGCCACCAGCACAGCTGCCACCTGTGACTCTCCTAGGATACTGCACTGCCAGCAACTGGGACACGTCCCTTTCCCCAGCAAAACCTAGGGGGAACAACTCCCTGGGCCAGCACAGAAGCTGGTGGCCCTGAGTGAAACCCCTCCAGCTCTGCCGCTTGGTCTTCTTCACCAAGTGCAGTGGAAAGGGGCCCGTGAGCATGGTGGGTGGCTTGCAGCAGCACAGGACCTGCAGCGGCTTTCCAGACAGCTATCCTATATACCTGGCTCCCAGCCTCATCTCTACAGCTTTGCTCTGTTTTCATGGCCTGTTCTGGCGTTTGGGCCATAGGCTGTGCTTTCTCTGAGCAGAGATTGCAGCTTGTGTCAAAACACTTGAGCTGATTTTACCTTCTCTCCTCAGGAACCAGAAGCAGCAACAGGGGCTGCCAATAGCAGTGAAAGCTGCCGCTGTGTCTGCAATGATGCCAGCAGCCAGGATTAAAGGCACTTACGGTGTGTGCACCTGCTGGCACCAAAGAAACCACCTCAGAAACAGTTACATGTCCAACGCCAGAGAGAAATGCTGAGATACCAGAGGACAGTGACATGAGCTGGTCTGCTGTGGTGGCTGGGATGGCAGCTCTGCCTTGGGGCACATTCCAGCTCTTCACTGAAATAAGGGGCATTTTTCTTATCTGAGGCTTGGGATTCATCCAGGATTTGCCAGGCTACTGCATCTGCCCACGTACTTTGGTCATCAGTTGTTATAGAGCAAGAGACACCATGCCACATCTCACTCCATCCTTCCTCCCCTTCAAGCCCTCCTCACCCCACAGGCTTTCACCCAGCACCTCTAACCGGGGAGATCAATCTCTGCCCCCCAGATTCCCCAGGATCTCAGCCTGGAGGGGTCTGGTGGGAGACAGGGGTCTGCTTCTTACCAGCCTGGTTGGTGGTGATATTCACTGACGCAAACTGTGGGGAGAAAGGGCTCTGGTCAGTGACGCCGTTCACTGCCTGGATCTCGAAGGTGTACTGTGTGTGGGCCAGCAGGTCACTGATGTAGATGCGAGGCTCCGTCAGGCCCAGCTGGCGCGGGGCGAACTGCACGTTGTCCCCACAGCGTGTGCACGCTCCACGGCCAGAACCGCAGCTCTTGCAGATGATGTTGTACACCAGGTCCTCCCGGCCCCCCGAGTCCCGCGGCGGGGTCCACTCCAGCATCAGAGAGGTTTCGTTCACGCTGGAGATCACGGCCTGGGGGGCAGACGGGATGGCTATGAAGGGAATAGACAGAAAGGTGTGAGAGCCGGAGCCCTGCTTATCGCTACAGGACCTGTGCTGCAGCAGTCTGTCCTGTACCACATCCTCTTCCCCAGCCCCAGACAGGACATGGCTTGCACTGAGCCCAGCTGCTTTGCTTGGTGTCAGGGATGTGTGCAGCAAGCTGAACAGCCAAAGGCAGGAGTGAGAACAAAACCTGCCTACTTAACCTGGGCCAGCCCCTTCTGATTTGACCATGCAGTGTCCATGACAAAATTCACCAGGTATTTTTTGTAGTGTTTCTGATTCCTGGCCTTTGCACTAAACTCCTGAGTGCCTACACACAAGTCTTTGCATCCAGGTGCAGCCTTGGAGTGAAGTCATCCCACAGCCTAGAGCAGCACAGAGGAGCCCAAATTTCTGTTCTGTTTGCATGTGCAGTGTTTGCAAGCAGAGACTGGCCCAGGATAAGAAAGAGCCCCCACTGTAAGGCCACTCCCAGCGAGGGGCTCTGAGCACCCTGGCCTTTCAGACAGTGGCGAGCAGGAATCTCCTCCAAAATCCCACTGAGATACAGGCCTTTGTGCTTTGACTGATGCATGCCTCCTTTCCCAGCTGTGTGCCACCCTCCCCAGTTGCCCAGAGCCCACATACTGGTGCATGGCATGTTGACAGGGTCGGCATCTGCCCGGTAATATCCATTTCGGCACACGCAGTTCGTGGCCCCTTCCGAAGTTGTCCGGCTGTTAATTGGGCAGTGGACGCATCCTTCATCCCCTTGGCTGGCCTTGAATGTCCCTGACGGGCAGCCTGGAAAAGAACCAAGAGCAGCGGTGAGCGGCAAGGAAGAAGGGCTGGCAGGGATGCCCGGAGCCTGGCAGTGCTGCTGGAAAACACCCTCTGGGGTTTTGCAGCATTCAAAGCCAAAACCTGACAAGTTGAAATAAACAAAGCAGAGAAAGAGCAGCTGGTTCAAAGGCCCTGAAAAGGCAGGCACTGCTGCTCACGCCGCCTACAGAGATGGGGTTCCCATGCAGATGTCTCTCCCATTGTGTTCCCAACCACGAATGCAGAACAGGGTCCACTCAATGAGTCTTAGAACTGCAAAGTGGATTTTTATCCACGGTCATGTAGGAAGTTCCAAGCGGCAGTCCATAGTCACCAGAATCCTCCCTGCAACAGCAGCCTGTTGTTGCCATCCCAAGGAGGATGGCATGGGCTGGGCACATGCATTGCCCAGAATACCTTCCCACCTTCCAACAATTCATAGCTCAGGGACTTCCTAAGAGGCAGGCTCTTTGCATTTTTCCACTATGTTACCCAGTCACTTTTTTATTCCACGCAATTTTTTTGCACCCACTGCATATAGCGGCAAGGGGCTCCATGGAGTAATTATGTGCTGTGTGAAGAACTGCTGTCCTCTGCTTCAAAGCTGCCAGCTGCCATATCATTTGATGCAAACTCACACTTGCATTGGCAATGCACACTCAGTCATCATCCACCTTCTCCATGCCCCTTAGGATCTTACAAACCTCTGTCACATCCAATGCAAGAAGCACGATATTCGCTATTTTATTCTCTACTCTTTTCTCAAAATTAGCTATGTCCAAATTGTTTTTTAACCACCAGTGTACCAACTGGACTACCTGTCATAGTCCCCAGGTCTCATTTCTTAGAGATCAACTCACAACCTGTCACAGTGTGAGCATGTGTATGTGTAGTTGGGGTTGTTTTCTCCCATTGATATTACTTCATGTGAATTGAATGCCAATTGTTCTCTCATTCCCCAGTCATGCCATCTCATAATGGCATGTAACTTTTGCAACTCTCCACAGTCGGTCCTTGCCTGCTCAGCCCTGGTTTAGTCACTTCTGCATACGCTCAAGAAGCTGAATCTCAGTACACCCCCTGCAGAATGGACCAGGGACCACCCTCTGCTGCCAGAACTGACCACTTACTCCTACCCTCTGCCTACCATCTCTCTAACAGTCCTTCTGCCACATGAGCACCATCACTCTCAGGGCGGGATCCTGGCTGCTTATTTTCTTCTAAAGCTTTTTAGGGGGGAATCTTCCTTTTGGGGGAGGCAGAACTGACCTGTACAAAGCAGCGCTGACTCTTCCTAAGAATTTTACATTCATGCAAGTGCCCACCAATTCTGCTCTTCATTAATTTCCTCTTGTTTATGTCATTGTTAATCATGCCATCACACTGTTTAGAGGGCTTAGCCACACAAGCAGCAGTGTGCTGGGGTCTAGCTCTGCTGGGGCTCTGACCTCTAAGCCACCCACCAATGAAGAAGATGCACTGTTAGCAACAGCTGCTCAAAAAGTGTGTGTTCAGCCAGGCATGATGGGTGAGGGTGGCTCAGGGAGTGTATGGTGCCTGCAGCAGATGGGTGGTGAAGGCTGGACCACAATGTGAAATAAACTATTAACAGGTATGGTGCATACGGCTAAAAATATCACTGCAAAGCCTAAAGTGCTAGAAGGTCCTTTCCAACTCGAAGAATCACCAATGCCAATGCAAAAGCTTGGCTATAACCATTTATCAGCATGGTTCTCAGTGATTACTCTTGGTTGCGACTTTCCGCCGCTGTTAATTTCTTGTGCAGTATGAAGAGCCTGGGGGGTAGCAGGTGGTTTCTGCATTGAAATGAGTTAAACAAACTTCTACTTCAGTTCACTGCCAAGTCTGTCAGGAATGAGGCAGATCAGAAAACAGCCTGGGAAAAACATACACTCGGGGTTGCTGTAAGCAAGAGCTATAGCAGAGACACACATATTTTTTTTCTTTGAAAACAAAAAAGAGGACTTTTTGTCAATTTTCACCTCCTTTCCTTCAAAATTATCTTGAGTTTCCAATTGGAAAACAGAAAAACACCATCAGCTGCCCTGCCTCCAAAGTCTCTTCTGACTCTTGCAGTCAAAGGATCTGCTGGAAAACAGATCTCCCTTATTCCCAGCTTCTCCCTTATCTCATGTTCCTGGATCTTTCCATCTTCACCATCCCCTGTCCCCTAGGCTTTTGACTCATTTTCTGACCCTAATCCCAGCGTGTCTCTCAGTATTAACCTATCTCAGAGGGTGTTACACTGCTGGGATAGGTGACAGCTGAGGTGTTCTCTGTTACAGAGAAGAGACGGTGGCTCTGCAGCTGAAATGATAACAGGGTTCCCGTACTAATACCAGTTTTTGAAACATGATAAGAACAACACATATAATTGCTCTAGCCTGACATTCAGGGTGAATTATAGGGTCGTTTGATCAAAGATATTTTGAGACACGGGCCTCTTTCACCTTCCTGAAGCTTACTTTAAAAATAACAACTTTCCTATACAGCTTCTTTTGCATCGGGATAGAGAGACCTCAAAAAGATACCTACGCTGCTGTGATTTAGTGACTGGCCCCAAGAGACAAAGGTGAAAGCATTCCCCAGGTTTGGTCTGGTGCAGGGAGGAAGGCCGGGGGTAGCTCCCCGGCAGGGCTGGCTGCGCACTGCACAGTCTGAGCGAGTGCCTTGCTGCTCCCCACCAGCTGCCATCAGCACTTCTGCATGCACTGCTTTTGCAGTGGGGCAAAACTCGGGGAGTGAACGACTGCTCAATGGACCATACCAAGCTGGGCTGCTAAAATTCTTTTCACGTGCCCTCAGAACATGATCACCACTTCTGGCAACCTTATTCCTCCCCAGGAAGTCCCCACCCCAGACATGGGACAAAACCATCCTGCAAAATGAGAACATCTTGATGCGACTTCTTTGAAGCATTCTGAAATCATGCTGAAAGGCAGCAAAATCACTGAAATTTGAAGCGAAGCCTTTTTTTTTCTTTTTTTCTTTTCTTTTTTTTTTTTTTTTTTGTTAAGTAATGACAACCTCCAAAAGTAATTTAAACATTTTGTTCAAAACTATTTTGATCCCTCCAGGTCTTCCTCTGGGTGAGAAAAGAGATTTTAATTTGGAATCCACCCAATTCCTTGTTTCCAAAGTAAATAGCAAATCCAAACACCAGTCTTCACTCAAGGGCTAAAACCCACTCCATTAGGACAGGATGGGTGATCTCCTCACTTGCTGGAAGACACCAGGACACGCCAGTTTTCTGCCCTGCGTGGTGACAGCAGCTCTGGGACTTGCTGCTTTCCCTTCTGCTTGCAATGGGGGCTGGGGCAGAGCTTCTCTAGAAACTCCTGCTTGGGAAAAGGCAAGCAAAACAGTGAAAGCACAGAAATTCCTATGGCAGAACTGCTTTATTTATCAGAACATTTATTATCCCAGGAGAGCTATTACCTTGACAGTGGCTCTGGTCCCATCACAGAAGCAGGAGCACTTTACAGCTTACCACGTGGTGAGTTCCTCCACCTCCAGCACCAATCAGAGGACTGCTAATAGGGGCTCATGGGAAACATATGGACCTTTAATTGCCTCACTGCTGCACACAGGCATGGATGGTTGCCTCGCTGGGGTATGGCTCTGAGACACCAGCAGGTTTGCTAGGAACAGGGGATACAGCTCTCTTAAGAGCATGAAGGCCTGAGCAGCACCTGGTGTCCTCATTTCCTACACACCCACCCCAGAGGAGGGAGCACCGCAGTAAGGAAAGGCTGTCGTGCCTGCAGGAGGGTCATGGGTGTGGGATGCATCTCCACTTCTGCATCATTTGCTGCTCGAGGCAGTGCTGGCACAAAGCTTACAGCCCTCCACCCCCAAAGTGCTGCCTGGCCCAGAGCAGCACAGAGAAATGCATTCTGTGGCTCAGCCTGAAGGAAAAGCCTCGGGACAAGTGTGCAGGATGGGCCTCAGAGGGGCTCCCTGTTTGCAGGCCCTGTGTCCCACTGCCTCTCTCTAACCTCCTTTTTAACTAATTCAGTGTGAGCTGAACAGGCTCCAAATGGGCTTCTCTGCATGAAAACTGCCCTGGACTTCAGAGTCCATCCTGGCCTTGCAAAGACCATTTCTGCAAACAGCTCAGCACAAACAGGTCTCTCTTACAATAGAAGTTTACAAAATGGCACCTTAAATCCATGCTAATGGTTTTGAGGACCAGTCTTCCTCAGCTCTCTTTGCCTGGCTTTGTTTCTCCTGGCAGCCCTCTTCCACTCAAGCAAGGCTTTTTTAACGGCTGATGGAAAGCAGCAGCCCTGGCTCTGTCAGTTAGGATCCGCCGAGAGTCTTAAATCCCCGGCCTTATCTCCCAGCTGCCTCCTGTCTCCCTCGGGGGCTGCAGGCGGAGGACAGGCAGGCTCTGCATCTCTAGAGCTGCGGGGCCCCGCGGAGATGAGGCACTCGCAGGCTGAAGAGCCCGCGCTGGTCTTCTCTGCTATGTCCTGCCTTCTGCCCTCTCATGCGCTGCATGGTGCTTTTGGGAGCCCTCACTTGTTGCCCTCCCCATTCATTAGCACTAGCATCCTAATTACCCAGCAAGCCCAACACAAGCCTCTGGTTCCTGGGCCCACACACCGCGGGACTGCCCCTCACCGGAGCCCACGGCACCACGTCAATTGGGTGCCAGCAATTTGCTCTCATTGAGAATAAGGAAAGTCGTGTCTTGGGCCATGTCAGGAAAGGCCATGGCTGGCACATCAGGGGAGGTGTTTTCCCCTGCCAGGCACTGGGGATGCTGCTGTTGGGGAACCGTGGCCAGTTTGGAGTCACCCAGCTCAAGGGCGATATGGAGAATCAGGATGGTCCAGAGCAGGGTCACCAACATGGTCAGCCCTGATGCACAGGGCATATGAGGAGAGGTGGAGGGAGCTGGGATGGGTTAACTGGGTTAAGGTGGGGATATAACTGCAGCTCCAGCTACTCGGGGGCAGATGCAAAGAAGACAGAGCCAAACTCTTCTCAGGTTGCCAGACAGTATGACCATGGACAAGGACCACAAGTTCAGACTGAATATTAGGAAAAGCTCCTTCTCCAGAAGGAGATGCAGCCCTGAGACAGGTCACGGAGAGCTCCCTAGGGGAGATTCAGCTAAATGCCGTGGCTGTCTTGATCTAATGTTGGTGGCAGCCCTGCTGCAAGTGAGAGGTTGGACCACAGACTCCAGAGTCCCTTCCACCAGCACTTCCAGGTTGCTACTGCTCATGGTGTGTGGGGGGTATTTATGATCTTGTCCCGTGCAGAAGAATCTTATGTCCTACCAGTTCTGAATTTACCCCTTTTTCCTTTCATGAAGCATGCCTTCTTCTTATGTTACAAGATGAGGTGGGGTTTCTAATGACATCATTGTCACTTTTTCCTATATTCTATTCCCCATGCCGTTCCTTGTGCTCTCAGCCTTGTTTTTAGCTCTGCATGTGAATGGTTCTCACTGGGCAGCCCACCATGGCAGCCATGTCCCTCAGAGCAGCAAGCTGTGATCAAAGGTCTCCTAGTTCCCCTCGGAGGTGTACTAGTTCCAAATGCACATTCCCCTAGCCAGGTCTGTACAGCCTCCTTGGGACCAGACTAGACAAAAACACTTTGCCTCACCTGCAAAAGTTGTCCAGTCTTGGACAACTTTGCTTGTGACTTGAACTTTGCTTGTTCTTGTCCCCAGGCCCTCACACAACGGTGTTTGTCACCTTAGTGAAATGCTGGCCTCTGGACAACCCAAAGGAGCAATGCTGCCCACTGCGTTTGATTAACTTACACTTCTGCCTGGACATCTTACTGCCACAGGGAAGAGGATTCTATCCTGCCTTGCAGGGCTGTGGTGCAGGAGGCAGGCTGGGTAACACCCAGCCCCCTTGCTATTGGCATTAGAGTTGGCTGCTGGTTATGAGAGACAGGATCCTGGACGTCTAGTGCCAGCTCTCGACATTCATCCTTCCTAGGACAGCCTTCCTCCATGTACTGCACAGGTCCTCCCATTTCCCTCCTGATAAATGTAATTAGCAGCCCACACTGCTACCTCATACTTGAAATAAGCAATTAATCCCAGTGCCAGGTGCTGTCACTGCCAACGACAGTGACAGCACTTGGAGAGCACAGAAATGCGGAAAGGAAAACAGGGTTAAATGAGATTAACTGAAGAGGAACGTGGAGCCCAGCCGACCTCTGTGATGTGGATTAAAGAGTTGTCAATAAAGGAAGAATCCACAATGCAAATGTTCCTGTTTAACCCAGTCATTCTCCATAGGACAGAAATAGAAGCTGACAGCACAAGCCTGCAAAAGCATCTTCCCACTGCTAATGGCTTTTAGACGGGTCCCCATGCTGTTGACTGTAACAGCATCCTGCACCTCACCTGCACCTTGAGGAGATCAAGATGGACCACATCATCTCTCCAGCACACAGTGCTGCTGCTCCTGCCTCCCAAGCAAAGGTGCCAAGGCTCCAAAGCCTGCTTGCTCTACAATACTGCCCCTTGAGCCACCTCATCTGCCTCCCAGCTTCAGACCAGGGCACCTTCAAACACAACTTCCTTGGAAGTGTCTCCAGCAAGGACTTCCATGCTGCACCCTGTGTGTTTGCAGCTCACTATTGGGTGCATGGTTTAAGAGGTCACTTCTTATTCTCACACATTCAGACAAAAAAAATGACCAGGAATGTGGACCAGCCCTTTGTCTCTGATCTCTCAGCCCTCTTCACAGCCAGTCCAGGGGCAGCATTGGGGTAGTGTGCGATGCAGAGACAGAGCTGGGTGTGCGCAGTGTGCAAGAGCAGAAGTGGGACACACTGGCTCTGTGAGCAGGTGCAGAAGGCAGCACCAAGTCACTGCGGGGGTGTGATGGGACCTTAGGACTGGGGTGTCACAGAGGTATGGAGAGGCAGGGTAGAGTAATGCCCTCTTTGGGGGTCTTTCCAAAAAAGCACACTGGAAGGCCCTGCAAGGGACAAATAGACCCCAGCCTTCTAGCCAGGCTGTCCTTAGGATAGCCCAAAAGAGGCTCCAAAGACCAAGAAAGCTGGATGGCCCTGGAACTTAGCCTTTTGGACACCACTGATGCTGGTCATCAAACACTGACTCTGCAGCAGAACCTGGGCCAAAGCCAGGCACTTACAGCCCCCTGCTCTCCCAGAGAAGCATATGCATCACCAGCCTGCTGCCCAGAACAACCTTAGCAGGGACCACCCTTGTCCAAATCCTAGCAGCTCTCTCCTGGTGCCCACACACCAGCAGCTGGGCCAAGCCCTTGCCTTGGACAGGGTTCATGCCAAGCACTTGCCAGCAAATCCCTCCTGCAGCCAGAGTCCTTTGCCTCTGCAGGGTTCACAAGGTCATCTCCCCGCTAGCACTGTGCAGAAGTTCAAGTATCTGGCTAGACCACTGCACCTGTGGGCACTCACACCTGCAAGCCCCCCGTGGCGACCTGCTCTCCCAGGCACATCCATCAGTTGTAATGGGATTCAGCTGTCAGTGAGAAATGCTTGGAATTTCTTACCTGCTTGTGGTTCAGCCTCCCTGACCCGTCACAGGGGATCTTAAAGAGAAATAGAAAGCTTTCCATCCCTGCCTGCGCACAGAGGGACTGGGGTTTTCCCAGCATCCTAAGATTACAGATGGCAAGAATCATAATAAAGCATGAATCCTGCTAGAACTGTTCAGCAGACACCCAAGAGAAGTCTTCTCTACGCAAAGTGCATGCTTGAACCCCAAACCTTGCAGGAGCTGTATGTTCTGCAAGGCGCTGTAGACAAAGGGCCAGCCCCAAAGACAGCTCACTTCCAGAAGCAAGCTTTCCTTGCATGAAGTTGAAATCAAGTGGAGAGTTTAAAGGTCAGAATTGCTTTGGACCTTCTTGCTCCTGCAGATGCATGAGGAGCATTCAAGGCCATATTTGCAAGACTGAGGTCAGCAGCCAGTGGTGCCCTCCTGCCTGGAGCTGGAGTATTTAGAATAGTTCAGTTGGAAGGGACCTACAGAGATCATTGAGTCCACCTGCCTGACCACCTCAGGGCTAACCAAAAGTTAAAGCATATTATTGAGGGCATTGTCCAAATGCCTCTTGAAAGCCCACCAGAACAGGAACATTGGATGCTGCTGGTCTAGGAGTGCTCCTAGTCTCAGCACACTGGGTAATTCAGGATGTTGCCCACATCTGTACAGTTTTAACCCCAAAACCTTGTCTCAGCAGCTTGGCATGCACGTAAGTACCCAGAGCCTGAGGTGCTGGAAAACAGCATTGCCCCAGGAGTGATGGACTGATTTGCACGGAATGATGTCAGCCTAGGCCAGACAAGGTGCCGAACCAGGGAGTTATTTCTGCACAGTTATGTGCTAGCAGATGGACAAAATTTTATGTTCTCCTTATTCATCCTCTCGTTTTCATGTGGTGCAGAGGATGGACTGATGTATTCTAGCCTCTGACTGCAAAACTGTAGGGTTGTTTTGGTTTTGCTTTAGATTCCTTACACTATAGTAATTTATTTTATTCTGATATTTTAAAACAATGTTTTTCAGGGCAGAAAGCATGTCCTTTTTCAATAGATGTAAACACTACAGTGCTACACGCTGAAAGAGTGGTTGTTTAAGCAGTAAGCCAGTTTTCTCCAAGTGGTCTCCAGAAGAATTTAGGACTCTCACATTTTGTTACTTTGTTTGGTCTTGTTTAAATGTTTCCCAAAGCTTCTGCTCCACAGAGCTCTGCCTCTGGAGGGTGGTATGTTAACCATTACAGTAACAGCTCCCAACCTTTTAACATAGGGAAGAAGCAAACTGAGCAAGCAAGTGGTGACATCAAAGTTGCACTGATGGAAAACCCCTAATCCTATAAACCCTTCCTGCTTTAATTGGTGTTAAAACAAAGATAATCTTATCTCAGCCCTACAAAAGAAGGGATAGGATGTACTCTCTAAAAGCCTCTCTAAAAGCTCTCATAAACTTGACAAACATTCCATGTTTAGAGCCCAAGAAGAATGGCTTTAATCCTAAAGGAAACATGAAAGTAAAAAGGGAGCTTTTCCTGGACGGCGGCCCTTCGAGTGGACATTCTGCCCACCCTGTGGGTCCTGGGGAGCAGCCTGAGCCTGGGAGAGCCTGCATGGAGCCTGCCAGACTGCTCTGCCCTGTGCAGCCCTTTCCACAAGATGCATCCTCAGACAATGAGTCTGTGGAGGGCCGGGCCAAGCTCTGCTTGTGCTGCGCAGTGCAAATTCAGAGTCACTCCCCCAGCACCAGCGGGGCTGCTGCGGGCAGACACATGCATTCCCCACGACCAGACACAGAGACCTGGGGGACGACGTGGCCAGGGATTGCCCATCTCTGTACATCTCCAGATGCGAGCAGAGACAGGATCAGGCCCCTGACATGTGCCTCCAGCTCCTGAGGCTCCAAGTGCATCTGTGGCTGCTCAGTATCTTTATCTGTGAGCAGCCTGTCTCTACCCATCTCCATCATTACAGACATTGGAGGAGCAGGAAGAAAATCAGTTTCAGGGTCAGGGGTGCAAAGGCTGAGATTGCCTAAAATAGGGGCTCTTAAGGGAATCTCTACGTGACTCAAACCCCCACGGCCAGCGTTGAGAAGTTCTGACAGCACAATTTCCAAAGTGCTCTGCCCTGACTCTCCATAGCGAGAGGGGCAGGGCAGTGCCCCTGCATCCCTGTGCTCTGTTCTCCATCTCCAGCAGGAACTCTGCAGACCCTGGCTAGGTGCAGTTTCCAGAGGAGCCTTTCCAGGGCACAAGAAGCTTTTCCAGGTGGAGACAGGGATGTCCAGGAAAACTTTTAATCATTATGTTTTAACGCTGCTTAGCACCCAGTTTAGACAAGCTTAAAATACAGCCAGCTGGTTAAGTGCCAGCAGCCACTTTCCAGATGACAACATTGTTCTTTGTCAGCACTAGGTGCTGAGTGGAGCTGGCATAAGGGCTGATTAAAAATGGTCAGTTACGGTGGTTAAATCACTGGAGATGTAGTTACACCGTAACTTTCCAGCCTGCAGTGAGCAGAGAAGCTGAAGGCATGCAGCACCACATGGGAAGGGAGGTCACACACCACCCAGGGCAGCTGCACGCCATCCACCTCCACTTTCCAAAACACCTTACAGTCTCGTTACACATTTATGAAGTATGAAACCTGAGGAGAACCAGCCTTCCTCCAAAACATGTTCCTAGGAGCTGGAGCTGCCCCAGGACCCCTGTCCTCCAGCAGTGCAAACCAGCGTAGCCCAAGAAAATGAGGCCTGGGAGCATCCAGGGATCTTCTTCGTAGCAATTTCCCCTGTTTACCACCAGACCAGAAAAACATAGGCTCACAACTGGGATGTGAGCACGAAGGGTGCGCTCCTCCGGGGAAATGAGAAACCCTGTCAAGTTTTAGAATAAACAAACAAGACAGAGGATGTGAGACTAGACTTAAGATACTAAAGCTCCTCTGTCTTTCAGCAATGTGGGTGCATTATCAGCAACAACCCCTGCCTGATATAAAATTATGCAGCAGTGGATCCCCTCACTCTGGCACTTGTGAGATCCACTTGGAGCACCGTGTCCAGTCTGGGACTCCCCAGTGCCAGGAAGACACTGAGACACTGGAGCAATACCAGGGGAGGCCACTGAGACAGCTGGTGTCTGGAGCACATGGTGGCTGACAGACCTCAGCCTGGACAAGAAAAGGCAAGGGAGGGACCTTACTGCTGCCTACAAACACCTAACAAGAGGGTGTAAATAAAGAAGAAGGAGCCAGATCCTCAGAGGTAGGACAAGAAGCAAGGTGGCACATGGGAAATTCCAGCTTGACACAAGAAGAATGTTTTTCACAAGGGAGGTCAGATATTGGAAGGAGGTCCCAGCATGGTACAGGCATCTCCATCCTCAGAGACAGTCAAAGCTTCTCCCAAGGGACCGACACCTTCTCCTGTCACTGTAGCTGTTCTCCTGTCATTGTAGCTGCCCGTTGCCACCAACACTTTTGTTTTTCAAGACTTTGAATGCTCATCCAGTCCGGTGCTCAATGGACCACCACTTCCTGGCTATAGGGATACATGGACAGCGAATGGGATTATGCAAACACACTGCCAGCCTGAAGGCAAAAAGAGCTGCTTATAACAAGAGCACAAAGGTCAAACAGTCATTTGTAGAACAAGGCAGGGAACAAACTTGCATTTTCACTTTTCTTAAAGTCACAGACTTTGCTAAATCAATCACACTTGAAAATGACAGTCCCCTTCTCCAAAGCAAAGTTCCTTGGAGCTGTCACCACACACACCTCATGGATCGTGGTGCCAGTCTGGAACTTCAATCCCGTTGTAGAAGTCCATCTGCCCCTGCCACCTCTGATTCACACATGTCCAAACAGGCACATTTCTGGCCCTTGAACACCTTCAAGGCTTCCCCAGAGACCTGAGCCAAAGTAGCTTCATCTGGCAACGACCCACTGCAGAAATGCACAGTGTGCACTGCGGGGCTCTTTGTGCCGTCAGAAGCGAGACAGACAGAAGCGAGGAAGGGAAGGGGCCTGCAAGGGGATGCCTGTGGGAACAGGGCTCGCTGGCCACTCAAGAAAGACACCGCAAGCAGACCTGGACCTGTACAACCCATGGTCCCAAATAGGAAAGAAGTTGGCTGACGAGTTAGCCTTTTCTTTCGTGCAACAGACGTTGAACCTCCAGGTTTTGAGTCTGCAAAGGGAACTGCAGACAAAACCAAAATCACTGTGCCTCAAGCCACCTGATCTGCGGAAAGGCTGGAGCTCAGCTGAAACCACCTGCTCCAAAGGAGAAGAGGATTTACAGACAGCCTCTGCAAAGTCTGTCCCTATAGGGGCAGTATCAGCTTCGAGCCAGGCTTGGAGAAGGAAAGATGAGTGTTGGGAAAGCAAGGCTGACTGTGAGTCACAGCTCCTCCCCTAGAGAGGGCATAGCTGGAACTCCAGTGTCTATCATTGCTTACATCTGTGTTTATATGGTCTGTCTGTCTGTCTGAAGTATTATCTAGGAGCAGTCAGCTTGCTATCTGAGCACTGCAGATGAAATAAAGCACATGAAGTATTCTAATCAGGAAGATTCACGATGGGAGAGACAGTTTTTTAAGAGTGCTGACTCGAGTGCTAGAATGTTTGGAAATAGCAGGATTAAAGCTACTCAAGCACCCCCTCCTCACCCACCCCAGCCTCCAAGCTGTCTCACGTGTGTGTGTCATCACGGAATCTGCAGCACACAATCACATGCCATTTTTTCCCCACGTGCAGAGGACAGACAGGGCATAGGACAGAGCACACTTGCTTCTACAGTAACAGGCAGCTGTGCGCACATGGGCTATCAATGAGCGAACTATCAGCACAAGAGAGGGAAGCAGGAAGAAAGATAAGAGCAAGGCAAGCAAAACCTTCCTAGTAGAGCTCTTTCCCTGCATTTGATAGATGTTTTGCAAAATATGGATGGCTGCATGGTATGGTCATCCTCTGCTGGCATTGCCACCACGTTCAGGCTCCCCAGATGCCCAGGAAACTCTGGGACCTGATGGGGATACCCAGACTGCTGCGTGTTCACAGCCACGTCCGAGGTCAATGTGTCTTGTGGCATCACACAATCCAGGAGACAGAAAGAGCTTAATGTAAATCTGCTATAGCTTCACTTCATCCATGCTTAACGTCTCCTCCTGTAAAAGCAAGACAACAGAGCTGGCTCCTCTGCATTGGCTGTTGTTGTCTGCCAGATGTTTCGAACAAAGCACTGAGAAAACGTGGGCCCCAGTGGGTGAGACTCCCCACATCTTTCCAAACAGGAGGCCCAACTACCCTGTGCACTGGACAGAGCTGGATTCTGAGAAAAAGCAGCATGGTCATGCCAAGATCACCACATAGCACAAGTCTGCATGTAAGGAGAGTTAAAACAATTTGAATAACCCTCACTCCAGCATTACTCTGGAGTGCTTGCTTTCATGAAGTGCAAAGGAATCCTCTTGGTAGGGCTCTCAGATATTATTTTCTAGGAAATCTTTTCAAAAACCTCCCTGTTTTGCACAACTTTAATGAAAATACATCCTGTAACTGAATAAATACCCAGGAGAAATTTCCACTGCTGGCATTGTCCCTACACTCAATGCATCAAGCTGTTACGAGTTTTTGTGCAGCACTGAGGGGCACAAGGGATCAACATCAGTCATTAGACGGAGAAGGTTGAACTCTACATCCCCTGGTTTCCCTTTCACTGGTAACTTTCTCTGTAAGGATGCTCTGATGAGGGAAAAGCAGCACCAAATAATTATCTGTCTATATCCATCAGGAGCAATGTTGTATGGCAGGACCTGACACAGATTGCTCAGTTTGGGGAGAAAACACAGATGGGAAGAGGTATTTTCAACAGCTCATAATTCTCCTTATTTGGGAGGGTTTTATCTGCATCCATCAAAATGCACCTTCTACACCTGAAAGCTTTTCTCCACCAGATTTCGTACTCTTACTGCAAAGTAGAGAGGCCTTGAAAAGAAATCGCAAGCAACTTGAGATGGAAAAATGTGAGGTTGCTCAAACACAAGCTTGGGAGTATGCTGGCTGGTTTCAGCTGTATGAAGGCTGAACTCAGGTCCTGCCTCTGTGCATTTAAAAGTAACTGTCAATGAATCACGGGTTTTCCCCAGCTCTCTGTGTGGATCTACAGTGTCCTCCCTGCATGGACTTGCATCCTAGCAAGGATGGGGAGAGAGCATGGAGCAGGGGGGCAAGAAGCATAGGAAATACGAAGCACAAAGAGAAGGAAAGAAAAAAAAAGAAGAAAAGGGAAGCAGCCTCCTCAAAGGCAGTGCAAGGTGTTGACAGTTCCTGAGGTCAGGGTTAAAAAAAGTCAGCCACAAACGCTCTGCAGATCCCAGCAATCTGCGCAGGAGCGGTTTCACAGCCAGGATCGGCAGTGCAGCGGCACCCGGGAAAGCTCTCCCTGCGCCACGTTGCCTCACCCACACTGCACACGCCAACAGCCGTGCCGACTGCCCACCGCCCTCCAAGGCGTTGCACAACCAGGTTGTTGCGGCTCTCCCACCGTGCTCAAGAGCTTGCCCTTGATGTGTGCTGCTGGCGCTGGGCATGCAGCACGAGCACTGAACGGGTTCTCAGAAGAGCCACCAGCAAAGCCACCAAGGCTGGAAAGGATAAACAATACACCAGGAACGATAACCGAGATTGCCTCAAATATGTTGTTGCCCCCAGGAAAATGCAATTCCCTAGTGCAAAGACAGATTCATCTGCAAAAATCAATTCTGGCCACAAAATGAGAGTGAAGGAGTAAAAATGCATGTTAAAAATATCATGAACTGGCAGCACTGGCTTTAAATTAACATGAAGAAAATGTAAGTAGTTGATAACAGTAGCTAATATGGGCAGTGAAAAAAACAGGGGAAGATTAACAGCAACCAGATGGAAATCAAGAAGAAAAGAAAAATGAAGCCATAGTAAAGATATGTGCCTGCCCCCAAAATATGGTGAAATTGTGCACTGTGACACAGAAAGAGAGCGATATATAATGAACATTAGTGTGTGTATTCAGAGAAGGATCATCATTGACACTTCCTTAAAATTTTCCATTCCCCCGAAAGCAGGAAGAATATCAACGATCAGCTCCCAGTACCAGGCAGGATTAGATAATTTGTACCTGAGAGCTTTAAGAGTCAGCCAAGGAAAACTCTGTGATGCAAGTAATGATGTTTATTAAACCAGCCACAGAGAGACTGTTTCAGGGGACCAGGCAAACTGATAATATTGTGGCACATGATTTTCAAGAGTAAGAGATGCTTAGCTTGACACTGACCTTGGTCAAGATGATGGCACCACTGACAGGGGCAGTCAGTGGAGGAAATGATAACAAAGAAAGTCCCCTGAAATATTTTCTTTGTATTGTGGGGTTTCATTTACAGGAGCTTGGTTCACTGATCACTTTGCAGAATGGGATCAGAGATATTCAGTGCACTGGTGAGGTTGACCATCCTCCCAGCTGTATTCTGCAAAAAGTGGCCCTTGGTTCTGCATGCCACACTGAAGCAAACAGGCTGAAAAGCACGGGGTTGCTGCAGAGAATGGGTTGAGTGTGACATCCTGGCTTGAAGCTGCAGCAAATGATCAACAAGATCCTCAGATGAAGGAGGTGGAAAGCATCCAGCATGTTGGGTCAGATTCAGATGGGATGTGAGAACTGTGCATGGGAAGCGTGGTACAACCATCAGTTTCCTGGTGCCTCAGCGGCCATATAAAAATATAGATAGGTATGGACTTCTTAATCAAAGGAGTGCCCAGGGCTCACTTGGTTGTGAGGGGTCCTAAAAGTTCTTCTGCAATGACCTTCACTGCATTTTCCCCAGTGTTAGCCACTTTCAAAGCCCACAGCATGGCTACAGCTGTGGCTGACAGGATTTCCTCTGCCTGCAGAGGAGGGGGGGGAAGCAACCATGCCTGCCTAGGTGGAAAGCAGCTGGGTTATTTGGAGCAGGGGCTGTGGTTGGAGAAGGGTTCTCTTCAAAGCTCAAGGCGTCTGGAGCAATTCCAGGCAGGCCTGTGCACAGGACAGATGGCAGAGCCCTGTTAATCCACATGGGCAAACCAAGCCCAGGAGTGCGCAGCTCTATGGGATGCTGCCAAGCATGAAGTCCCACTATAAAGGCCCTATTGCTCTTACAGATTAACGTGGCCCCTGAGAAGGTCCCATGGGGAGATGCTAGCATTTGAGAAGATTCGTGCCCTGCTTGATGAAGGAGGCTGACCTGGAGCAGAGATAGGAAAGTAGAACCAGGTCACTGCATGGGGTGCACTTCTCAGCCCGCTCCTGGTGCAGTCCTCACTAATGGAGTGTAAAACCTCAAACTTCCCACCCTGACACATCTGCATCCTTCATCCTAGCAGGGTGCATGCTATGCCTTAGAAATGGCACCAAGGAATTGCTCTGTTATTGGGCCCACATGAGCAGAATTGAGCTGTTGTGCTCCTCAAGGTGAAGCCTATACATAGAACCATAGAATCATAGAATCATTAAGGTTGGAAAAGACCTCCAAGATCATCTAGTCCAACCATCTCCCTACCACTAATATTACCCACTAAACCATGTCCCTAAGTACCACATCCAAACTTTCCTTAAACATCCCAGGGACGGTGACTCCACCACCTCCCTGGGCAGGCCGTTCCAATGCCTAACCACTCTTTCTGAGAAGAAATTTCTCCTAATTTCCAACCTGAACTTCTCCTGGTGCAACTTGAGGCCATTCCCTCTAGTCCTATCACTAGTTATCTGCGAGAAGAGGCCAACCTCAGCTCACCACAACCTCCTTTCAGGTAGTTGTAGAGAGCAATAAGGTTTCCCCTGAGTCTCCTCTTCTCCAGACTAAACAACCCCAGCTCCCTCAGCTGCTCCTCATAAGACTTGTGTTCCAGACCCTTCACCAGCTTTGTTGCCCTTCTCTGGACATGCTCCAGGGCCTTGATGTCTTTCATGTAGTGAGGGGCCCAAAACTGAACACAGTACTTGAGGTGCGGCCTCACCAGAGCTGAGTACAGGGGCTGACCACCTCCCTGGTCCTGCTGGCTACACTCTTCCTGATACAAGCCAGGATGCCATTGGCCTTCTTGGCCACCTGGGCACACTGCTGGTTCATGTTCAGGTGAGCGTTGACCAATACCCCCAGATCCTTTTCCTGTGTACAGCTTTCCAGCCACCCTGCCCAAGCCTGTAGTGTTGCGTGGGGTTGTTATGACCAAAGTGCAGGACCCAGCACTTAGCCATGTTGAACATCATCCCGTTGGCCTCTGCCCATCGATCCAACTTGTCCAGGTCCCTCTGCAGGGCCTTCCTACCCTCCGGCAGATTGACACTTCCCCCCAACTTGGTGTTGTTTGCAAATTTACTGCGGGTGCACTCAATTCCCTCCTCCAAATCATCAATAAAGATATTAAAGAGGATGGGCCCCAATACCACCCCCTGGGGAACACCACTCATGACCAGTCACCAGTTGGATTTANGGGGGTTTTATTCTGCTCCCATCCCAGACTTCCAGGTCGGAAGGCTGAGTACCCCGAGAATAACTGATCTGACTATTAAAGACGGATGTTAAGAAGGCATTGAGAATCTCAGCCTTTTCCTTATCCTCAGTAGTCATGTTCCCCTCCACATCCAGTAAAGGATGGAGGTTCTCCTTGGCCCTCCTCTAATATATATAATATATATTATATATATATATATACATTATTACATATATATAATATAATATATCTGTAAAAACCTTTTTTGTTTTCTTTTACCACAGTGGCCAGGCTGAGCTCATGCTGGGCTTCAGCCTTTCTGATTTTTTCCCTGCGGATACTAGCAACTTCCTTGTACTCTCCCCGAGTCGCCTGTCCCTTCAGCCACTGGACATAAACTCTCTTTTCCTCTCCGAGACTCAGCAAAAGTTCCCTGTTCAGCCACGCCGGTCTTCTTCCCCATCGGCTCATCTTATGATCCTATTATACCTTCTCCCCTCTCCCACTCTTCAGCTCCCTCTGTGATACACTGCCTGCTTTTCTTTGCTGTCTCCCCAGCTTGATCTCCTCCCTCTCCCCAGGCACACCCTGCCACACAAGGATCTCAGCAACCCTCATGCTTGTCACAGCTGGGTGTGGAGCCCGTTCTGCCCCCATGTCGGTCTCCAGCACTCTCACGCTGGCCCTGCTGCCCAGCACTTGGTTCTCTGGCTGTTCTAACATAGGGTGCTGGGGATGTCCCCTCTGGGGGGAGGTACCACAAAAGTGACAAGGCAGAAAGTGTTCAGTGACTGGTGCAGATGCATACAAAGCCTGAAGCCAAATGAAGAGGTAGCAGCCATGGGCGCTCCGAACCTATCGGCCAAGGAAGGATAAGTGACCAGCTGAGCTGGTCCCAGGGAGGTTGTCCTCCAGCTGCCCTGAATCCCTTCTTGTGTTCTTGTCTCAAGGAGATCTCACACAACGCAGCACAGCTCTGGTTACAGACTCCTCCAAGCAATGAATGGTACAACAGCAGGCACATGCATCGTGGACAGCACTGTGCTCTCCCCTGCACCAAAATGGGGAAGGGCTGGCAGCTCACTATGCCATAAAACAAGGATGATGCAGGCAAAGCAGCAGTATGAAAGAGCATGGGGGCAGCTGATGATGATTTTGACTCACCTGCAGCCCAACAAACACAGACTCTTGGAGGCAGCCACATGCCTGGGGACCAGCAAGGATGGGGTTGTGCAGTGGTGGTTACTCATCCCTAGGAGAGCACGAGCAGGTAGTGCACAGCCACCATGCTTCTCCCATCTGCCGGGGTGATCGGCTGGCCACCACTGCCCTGCCAGTTTGTCCCACTACAGACAGTACCATACTGGAACCCATTCACAGGACTACTATCTCTGGTCTAGAGCTGAAAATTAAATTAAAACTGCGACAGGGACAGTTAATTAAAGCAGATTAGTGTGAGACTAATTAGGGACGCTGACACTGCAACCATCAAGCCCTGTGTTGTTAATTAGCTGTTCATTAATGTCAGCTCCCTATTCAGTACACAAATATGAACTGCTTATCTCCTGGGCTTCACCGCACAGCCGAGCACCGCTCGGTCGCCTCAGAGGAGGAGCACGCCCACTGTCCACATCACCTCCCAGCAGAGACCCCACCACCATGCCAGCAAGACCCTTGCCAGGACCCAGCACAGAGACACCATCACCACTGACAGCAAAATGTTGTCAGCATCCTTTGTCACTACCACCACCGCCAGCCATCACCACCTAGCAGGAAGACGCTGCCATCACAAACAGCGAGAAACCCCAGCACCACCTGTGAGCACCTGCCATGTCCCTTATCACTGGCCACTGTCCCCTGCGCCACCGTTAGGGAGCTCAGCGGTGGCCAGCACCCATCTTTACCGCTCCCTAAAACTGGCACCCACCGTTTTCCACATCCATAACGTGGCAGGGGATGGGCAGAACCATCTTTGTTTCACCTCACCCTGAGCAGAGCAAAGGCACTACAGGATGGATGGTGCTGTCCCTATCTCACCATCACGCCTCTTTGGTTGGGCAAAGAAACAGGGCTGAGCAAAGCAAAGACAATTAATGAAGATGCTTGGTGTGACATTCCATCAGCGTGACGGGACTGGGCACAGCAGGAGCAAAGAGCTGTTCCCCAGGAGGCCAGGAGCACACACAGGGCTGCAAGGTGCACACACGTGCTGTAGGGAGCACGCACAGGTATAGGGAGAACACACTTGTGCTGTCAGGAGAACACACATGGTTGTAAGGAGCACACATGGGCTGTATGGGGGTGCAGGGAGCACACACAGGGGCTGCAGAGAGCAAACACAATGGGATAGGCAACAAAACTGGGGCTGTAGGTAGCACACAGAAGGTTGTAGAGAGAAAATATGGGTCATAAGGAACACACACCGGGGCTGTAGGGAGCACACATGCAGTGCTGAAGGGAGCTCAGTAGGGGTAGGGTTGTAGGGTGAACATATGGGCTACAGGGAGCAAAAATCAGGCTTTAGGGAGCACAGGCAGAGCTGAAGGGAGCACACGTTGGGGATGTAGGGAGCACAAGTGGGCTGTAGGATGCATGCACAGGCTGTAGGGAGCAAAAACGGGCTGCAGGAAGCATGCACAGGCTGTAGGAAACACAAACGGGGCTGTAGGGAGCACAAACTGGCTGTAGGGAGTAAAGGCTGTAGAGAGCACGCATGCAGGCTGTAGGAAGCATACATACTATACAGAGCACACATGGGACTGTAGGGAGCACACAACAGTTTGTAGGGAGTGCACATACTGTGTGGAACAAAGGCTGTAGGGAGCACACGTGGGCTGCAGGGACCACACAAGCTGCAGGGAGCACACAGTTTTTAGACAGCACACACTAGGCTACAGGGAACATGCACACAGAGCAGCAGGGAGCACAGATGGGTTATAGGGTGAACATAAAGGCTGTAGGGAGCATGCGGAGGTGTCGGGAGCTCACAAGGGGCTCTAAGGAGCACATACGGGATGTACATAGTGCAGACAAGCTGCAGGTAGCATACGTGGGCTGTTTGTCATCAACAGCTTTTGGGCTGATCCCATTCAGCAGCCTGGCATTAGTCAGGTCTAGGGGAGGCTCAGACCACGCGCACCCTGTGCCAGGTGCCCATTGCATGCCCTGAGGGTGCAGCCCAGCCGCAGGACCTGCCCTGCCCCACCTGTCCTTCCATGTTGGTTCTTGGAGACATCCGAGACCTCCTGTGTTCAGCAGCTGTCTCAGCAGTGAGTGCTGAGCAGCCACTCAGAGGAACCACTCCTGCAAACAGCCTTATTCTCCGGGACCGCGGTGGGGCTGGGCACCCAGGTCCTGCAAAATCCAGCCCTGAGCACCAACCCCCTTCATTCCCCAGCTCTTCAGCACAATTGCAGATGTCCTTCTCTACCCTGCAGGGGAAACTCTGTGATAGCAGAGCATTGATCCCCACAAAGCGTCTCCCAGATGCATCACAGCTGCCAGGCTGAAACAGCTCAAAAAACATGCAGCCACCCAGCCTCCAAGCCCGGGCTCCCCAAACACAGAGACTCTTTCCACCACACAAACATGCGCTCCTTCCCTCCAGGGCCAAGCTGCATTTCACATCTCACCCTGAAAAAACAGCGAGGATGCTCACACCTTCTCTGCTAACCTGTATCCTGCTCCAGGAATGCCAAAGCCTCTTTGTATGATGCATTCATCACCTTTAGCCAGCTCTGAAAAAAAAAAAGTGTTTTGTGTCTGGTGCAAACTGGTGATGGGGTAGGAGCTAAGTGAAGACGTCCTAATGGGAAGCAATCAGACTCCACTGCTTCTCCTCCCCCAGAGCATATTTAGAGCTTTCAGAAGGAAACAAAACTTGTTTATCTTAACGCTAATCAATTTATAGCAATGAAAATAAAACCCATTAGGAGCCATTCCCCATTTGAGTTTCAAAGAGGCTTCTGACCCCAGGAGGCTCTGAGCTGATTGATTAGAAATTTCTGACACTAATGTGTGTCTTCGAAGGGTCCAGTGTGGCTTTAATTCCTCTCTCCTGAGACCCTGATCGTGTGTTAACATCTGTCAGCCCCTTCCTGCACTTAGGGGAGGGGAAATTCATGAGCATACTGAGTTGCATGGCACAGCTGGGGAGAAGGCAGCATTTGCTGGCTTAAACAGCTTCCACAGATCCCTTGGGGCAAATCATTTGCATGATCCTTTTCTCCTTGGGCAAAAAGCTGGAGTGCACCAAGAAATAAAAAACACTGATGCAGTGTGGAGACAGCAGGTGGAGTGGCTAGAGCTCAGGGCTGGGATTTCGGCTTCTGCACCCCAACTTTGCCCCTGACTCCTTGTGTACCTGGGCAAGCCGCTCCCCGCTCTGCGCAGTGATAACAGTAGAGCACAAACATATAGGAAAGATGGTTTTTATATGCAGTTGGAGAGAGATGTAGCGAGGAGCCTTCATCCTTCAAGATGGAGCGTACTTGGTCCACCAACCTCAAGTGTTTTGTATTACGGTGAAGACTACATTTGTCTCCAGCTGGGGACAGAGTTAAAGCACAGAAACCACCAGTCCTAGTGCAGTCCTGCATGGCTGGGGGACAGGAGCTGGGTGTGCATGCACAGAGGATGACTGCATACACCTCCACCACAGATTCACTTGCTGAAGCTGGACAAATGCAGCCAGGCAAGAAAACGCATTTTTTTGCAGAGGGGTTGACATAATTGACCCAGTGATGGAGGAATTCTGTCACTTGAGCTGTTTAAAGCAGGGCTGGAGATCTCTCCCTGTGCTCTGGCTCAGCGAGGAGCCCAGAGCTGGATGCAGCAGTCACGGGGTAGGTCTCCTGGGTTTGCTGGGCAGGAGAACAGAGTGGGTGGTCACGGAGGCATCAGGGAGTCTGAGCCAGCCAAGCTGCTGGGAAGCTGGAGACCACGAGTTGTGATGCCTGAGAGACCTCAGAGCTATGGGGTCAGGGATGGACACTGGCTATCTCGTAGCACTGGAGAAGGGTCATTGCACTGCTGGTGAGGGCCAGGAGGCCAGGCTCATTCCCACAGCCTCCTTTTCAGGACTGCAAACTCATTTGCTGCCACATTTCTTTGTTCAGTGCAAAACTGAAGGTGTCTGTGTGCGTATGCAAACACGTTCAGGCTAAGTGTGTATGCGTGGTCACGTGCATCTGCAATGGGGCGATCGATTAGGGGACAGCAGAGAAACAGCATAATCCCTTGCACACTCTTCCATCTGAACAAAGAAAAAGGGTGGAGAACAGGTGGGAGGAGAGGGGGTAAATCTGTCCATACAAAGGGCACACGGGAAGGGCAGCAAAGGCCAGCGGGAAACAGTCCCTCTGCAGCCAGCTGGCTCCCAGCTGCCTCCACCGCAGCCCTGCAGCTTGCACTTACCTCTCACCAGAAACAGCCCCCTCTGTGGCCTTCCCAAGCAGGACTGACTGCCTCTCACTTTCAGCAGATTAAAGTAGCTAATCTAGTTAATGAAAGCAGATCAGCCTCAATGAGCTGCACTCCTCTGCAGCAGGATGGTGGGTCACTGGGAGCTCAGGCCTACAAAGCGTGTGAGGCTGCACCCAGGACTCGTCAGGAACCTTTGGCCTCTGCCCCCAGCTCGTCCGGGAGGCAATCAGCCAGGTTCATCACGCCTGATGGAGCCACGGCCCCGGGGCTTGGGATGCTGCACCTGCAGCAAATTGGTCCAGAAAAAAAAACTGCAGCAAATTGTTCCACAGAAAATTGGTCTGGGGACTGCAGCGCCAGCAGGAGCGGAGCTCGATGGGAGGGGGCTTGATGCAGCAGCAGCAGCCGGGCAGCGAGGGGGTTCTCAGGGGCCCTTGCCATGGTGGGAGCCCCTCTGCCATTGCAGAGTGCTCTTGGAGGTGCTCTGGCAGATGCTGTGGGCTTGGCTCAGGGCAAACCATGACAGATGACGTGTCCAAAGGAGACTTGTGGCTCATGCAGTCTAAGGTAACAGCTCTCCTACTAAGAGTCTGTGTCCTTCTTCTTGGAAAACCAGGCTCCGCCAGGCCTGGCTGCAACCCATGGGGCAGGGGAAGAGGCGTCCCCTGCTGCAGGCACAGGGGGCAGGAATCGCTGCCAGCCACGTGCAGATTTCACACCCCTTTGAACACCTCCCTCCTTTTCTACCAGTATCTCCTTCTGGGCCAGCTGGGCAGACCAATGCCCATGGCTCAAGAATCCAACACCCACAGCACTGGCAGTGGACAGGAGGTGCAGGAACAGCTTTTTGCAGTGCCCCCACGCTGGTCCCCTTGGTGGGTGCTGCTGCAGGGACTGATGGTCCAGCTGCCAAGATGAAACTGCCCACAGCTCTCATGGACACAGACCTGCAGTAGGTATTCTCAACACCCTGCGCCGACTGATCCCTTCACAGCCTGGCACAGATTTGGGGGCTCTGCATCCTGGGGACCATAAGCTCCGCTCAGCGGAGCTCCAGAGTTTCATCCAGGTGCGCTTCACTGAGCCCATTCACTTGTCTGGGGCTAAGCTGAAGTGCCCAGAAAATGAACCATCTTGTTTTACATACTCCAAAACATGGAGAAGTCCTTCTTTTCTCATTAGCTTGCTGTAGTGGTTAATCGCTTAGAAACATATGCCTAATTTTTTAATTTGTCTAGCTTCAATTTAACCCTACCAGTTCTTGTTATACCTTTCCCTGCTAGATTAAAAAGCACTTTAGAGTCTGGTATTTCCTTTTGGTAATCATCTCACCTCTTAATCTTCTTTTTGAGAAGCTGAACATATTGACCTCTCAGTCTCTCATGGAAGGGCCTTTTTCAGGGCTCTCAGGACCGTGTTTGTATTTCTCTGCAGCACTCTCTAGGTTTATTACTCATATCCCTCTTGAGCCATGGAGAGCAGATCCAGCTGTCACAGGGTGTTGTTGGGGTGAGCTGGCGGCAGGCTGCAACTGGCTCCGTGGTCCCGGTGCGCAGTGGCAGTGCTACATGTCATGCAGGATTTTTCAGGGTGTCTTGGCAGGGCTGGTGGGACCTCTGAGGTCTCTGGTCAATCTCCTGCTCACCCAAGGGCTATGCCCAAACGTAAACCAGGGCAGTTGTGGCTATGTGCCGCCAAGTCTTGGCAATCCCCATGGACGGTGATGTTCAGCCTCTCTTGGGAACTGTCTTAGCTTTTCCCAAAGTCCAAACTGAGCCTCTCAAGCCACAGCTTGGCGCTGTTGTCCCTTCTCATACGATCTAGCACCACTAATGGGGCCTTGGTCAATCGTCTTTTAATTGTCCTGCATAGAGCTGTAGCTATGATTAGATCCTTTCCACTCCCTCCACCTCACTGAACTCTCCTTGTGCCAAGCTCAGTCAAGGGCTAAGCAACCCAGTTAATCCATGCTGTGTCACCCCACCATTCTGCACAGCACATAACGCAGTCCTCCTCTGCTGGCTACTCAAATGTCGGAAAGAGGCTCCTGAGCCAGGAAATAAAGTAGAACCACTAGTCAAATTGCTGTTGAAGAAACTACACTGAGATCTACCTCACCGCTCTGAAACAGAGCTCGGCAGGTCCAAACTGCAAAAAAAAATACCATCCAGACAGAAAATCCCAGCAACATGATGCATTCTATAGTGGCAGAGGTTCAGGCCTACCTAGGGTGACCAGCCGCTGCATAATGCATGAATAACGTCCCCAGGAGCACGCATATTCACAGCATCGGGCAGGAACACCGATGCTGAGGATGTTGCTCACTGGGGCACTGGAATAAAGAGTCACCCCAGAGCACGTGCTGCGCAGGACACCCACCTGCAGTCTGGAGCAGGGAGCAAAGAGTGACGTGGCACTGTCTCCTGACATCCCCAGAATAGCCAGGTTTACCAGAGCTAAAGCCACCCTCTAAGAGTGGGTACTGAGTGACTGGGCAATAATATAGGAAATGAAACTCCGTGGTGACAAAAGGAAACTAATGCACTTGGGGAAAAAGAGCCCTAATTATACAAACACAATGATGGGCACTAAATTAGCTATTAACATGCAGGGAGGAGATCTCAGCAGCACTAGAGATAATTCTCTGAAAACATCAGTTCAAAGCTCATCCATCATCAAAAAAAAAAGGAGAAAATGTAAGGAATTATTAAGAAAGAAAGCCAGTACAAAACAGGAATGCTATTAAGCTGTTGCATGGAGCCACATTTTGAACAGTGTTTGCAGTTTGCAGTTTTACCTTAGACAAGGTCATGAGGTAGATGATAAAAAATGATTAGGAATACAGAGCACCTTCCATATGGTGAGTCTATCAAATCGGGACCTTCCATTTGAAAAGAGACAACTCAGGGAGGTATATAAAGCCATCAGTAATATAGCAGACATGAGTGGGAAATGATTACTTTCAATTTTTTACAGTATAAGAATGCAATGTCCAAAAAAAAAAAAAAAAACCCTCATGCATAAAACAAAGGATGTTTTTTTTTTTTAACACAGTGCATAATTAAATTGCATAACTTACCGCCACAAGACACCATGGGCACCGAAAATATGAACAGCATGCCAGAATACAGGAGGAAGCAGCACTCCATCCATACCTTGTTTCTCTCATCGTCTGAACCATACAGATGTTTGCGAACTGATAAACACCAAGATGTTTCTGGAAAGCTCTGTTCACCACACAGCTGAGTGCACAGTACATGGGAAACTCCCTTGCAGACACCTCCTGGATGTGTTTCTGGGTCTGCCCAGACAAACTGGACCTACAGCTGCCATGAGCTGCAGCAGTCAGTTTCCCAGGTGATGCAGCCTGAAGGATGCTCGTTTCTAGAACACGCTCCAGCACGGCCTCCTGCTCCGCCATCCCCACATACATATAATTTTTTTGAACGAAATTAACAACGTCAACAGCTGGAACAGAAACTGGAGGTGCTGTCAAAGGTACCTTACTCTGCTGAGTCACAGTCAATGGGCTAAGGACAGTCACGGTCTCCCATGACAGCAGGAAGTTCTGCAGCATGATGTAGCACTAAGGACCACGGATTGTGACCCTGGAGCTCCAGCACCCCACAGACATGAACGCTGCAGCTACAGGAGTGTGAGCAACCTCAGACTGGCTCTGAAGCTCTGGTCTTCGTGTTTGCAACAGGTGTCTGACCTTGTACATCCCTCCCCCCCCATGCTAAATCCACAGCACGGTGTCTACGTGTGCATTAAACCTGTTCTAGGAGGCTGCTCTAACTCTTCAGCACCATTTCTCCTGCTGGCCTTCAAGAGCCTTCTGTTGAATAAGAAACCACCCCAAAACAGATCAAAGATATCCACAGAGAGTCTGTTTAAGGGGAAATAGCTTCTGGGCTTCCCATTTGTGGGGTATGTTTCCCTTCATGCTCAGCCCAGTGATTAGTGCTCACCAGGGAATCGGAGCTGCAAAATGAATTTGAGAAGACAGAGCAGTGTCAGGCTGTTAGTAGCTCAAAAAGGATCTTGGCTCCCCTGAGCCTGAATGCTGAGCACTTACCATTCAGGCCCCAGCGATGGATTTAACAACCAAATGCTTCAAAGGCACGTGGTGGCCTGCCTGCTAGGAACTCCTGCTCCGATTCCTCCCGGAGGAGACCATTAGCACCTGAAAATGGAGAAGCCGTGGCCTTGGCCGCAGCATCTGGGGTTGGATGCTCCTCTGCAGAGCAATGCTAGATCCATAGGAGAGCCAGGGCTACAAGACAGCTTCACACGCAGCCACTGTGCTGAGGCTCATATTTTTGGAAACAGCATCCCAGAGGGCTGCAGTGGATGCTGCTTGTTCTTGCGCCAGCCCTGACTGTTTTGGAAAGTTTGGTTAAGCTCCACTTGGCTGCCTCTGAGTTATTCAAGCACAGAAATGGGGGTTATTGGTTGCAGGAGGTTTCAGATTTTTTCTGAGCACAGTTCAGTCAGGAAAGCACAAATCTGGCCTGCCTGGTGCAGTTCCTGGAGTGAGGCAAACAGCCTCTCCAGATGAGGATGCAGAGTCATGTCTAACCAAGCAGAGCATTATTTAAAAGCACATATTCAGATCTCACAGCCATTGTCTGCTTAGCCTTGTCTCTGCAGCTGGGGCAAGAACCACCTTCGCCGTAGCCCAGATGCTTGCATTATCATTCACCCCTCCTTCGTTTCTCTTCACATCTCTGGCAAAAGCCACTCTTGCTGTGAACCACAGCACTGTGCGCTGCTTCACCCTGCGGAAGGTTTTGCCGAAAAGGCTGGACATGGACAGGCAGTGTTGCTCCAGGCTGCCCTGCAGAGTCCACGCAAGCTTTTCTGCACGCACCTCAAAATATCCTGGCTGCCCGGGAGCCTGGGATGCCCCTCCTTCTCTTCAGCTGCTTGCTAGCCGTAATGCTGATAATAACGAAACCTCTGTGCGTCTCCAGGGAAGCGGGACTCAGAGAGGGGCACAAAGACTCCCGCAGCTGTGTGTTTGCAAACAACCCAGCTGAGCTGTGAAGAGGGGCTGAAAGCAGTAATTGTCTTTAATTAAAGGAGGTTGGAGGCATCTCAAGCTTTGACAAAAGACATTTCCAGTCTGCTAGCAGCTCCAGCACTCATCGCTGCTGCAGCCACAGCCAGGCCCACAGGTTCAAATGCGGCGCGTGACAGTGGGGATGCAGGCACACCAGCCAAAGGGTGCAGATGCACTGGTGCCAGCAGGTGGCTAGGGCAGTGCCCCAAACCCACGAGGCACAAAAGATGTGCACACCTGCACTCAGAGGAGAACCCAGCAGGACAAAATAGCTGGGGACCACAGCTTTTGCACTTTGCAGCACATCTGAGCCAGCCATGCCTGTGTCAGAAGCCAGCAGCTGTCTGAAGGTGCCCCCTCACCAGGGAAGCTGCGATGCACACGGAGGTGTGGCAGAGGCTGCAGACCAAGCGCCAAGATACTGCTACAGCTCCTCCCAGGTTAATTAATCCTGCTTGTTAGCAAGCTACCCAGGCCGGTACGCAGTGCTGTCACTGCGCTGCAGTCAGCGCCCTGCAAGCTCACGTTGGGCTGAGCAGACCTCATGCCCACATGCTGCGTGCAGCACCGGCTGCCCATGCATGTCGAGCTGCCCCCTTGCTCCCAGCCACGCTGAGCTCTGGGGAAGCTGCCTGTGAGCTCAGGGTACCGAAATTTCCTCCTTCCCCCTCTTCTGTGCTCAGGGACTCAGCCTCAGCACCCGGGCTGACGGTGCCAAGGGAGGGCGCGCTGCCCACGACCCGCTGCTTCCTCCCTCCTACCCACATTCACTTTGGGACCTCCAGCACTGCGGTGCGCAGGAAATCCCGGCTCTGGTTTCCGTAGGAACCCCATCTCAGGGCCCCCCCGGGGTGTGAGCAGCACAGGGGGGCTGCCGCAGCTGTGGGTCACACGTGCCCTGCTAGCCCGTGCCCAGCTCGCCGGCAATGGGGCCTCGGCATCAAGGCCTCCTCACCTGCCACCCTCCCATGGCAGCAGCCCTGATGCCAGGCACCAGCTCTGGAGGGGGGATTGCTGCTGCCGGAGAAATGTGTCACACTAACCTCTCTTCCTTAGGCAGGACTGAGCAGCAAAACAGCACTCGTATCCAGTCTGAGCCCTGTGCTCAGCTTTGCACATTTTGCTCTTATTGCTTTCCCAGGCATAGCCTCAGTTCCCACATAGCCAGCCATGCTGCGGGAGCAATAGCTGCCTTGCAGCTGGGAGCTCCACATCAGCCTTTGCACATGGGCGAATCCCTGCCGGGGCCCCTGATAAGGTGTGGAGGGCCAAATGCACCCAAAAGTCATTAAAGCTGTTGAGCGTGCATGGGCTGTGTGTGAAGTGCATGTGTACTGGGCTTGACATATCCTAGATGAAGCACCACGCGTGGTCCCCGCGCACATATTTTCGCCTGGGAAATCCTGGAAAGAGCAGCCGCGCGCTAATTCAAGAGAAACAAAAACAAACTGGGATCGGTTCCATCTGAGCCAGACAGCAGAAACCTTTCCAGAAGCAAAAAAAGACCATTTCTAATTATAGGGTATCCTGAAGATACATATACTTAGGTTTGTCACTCTGTTTGCAAATTAACCATACTCATGGTGGCAATGCAATTAAACAGTGGAATGATAAAGTTCTTCTTCTAGCCTCCTAATCCTCTTTAGAAATGAGAAGAACCAGTGTAAGCCATAGGAAGGGACAAAATGGTCTGCCCTGCCATTTCCAGCACCACAGACCTTTTGCAGGTCCTAAGGACAGGATCTACATGGCCACAGCTGGAAGACCATGTTTGAGAAAGTCTGGAGACATGTTTCCTGTAACAGCTACCATGTCTCTTATTCTTCAGTCAATGCCACAGGTCCAGTCCCAGGGTGTAAACTGAGAGTAAAGCACCAACATGATTGCATGGATCAATGTCTGACGTAGGTGACAATAAAGGCATAACCACTGTGCTTGTGAAGGTGATTGAAAATTACAGCAAGGGCATCAGTTGCCTCCTCCAAACAAGACGAAGGGTGGTGAGGCACCGCATGCCACAAAGCGCACTGTGGACTACAGGCAGCTCTGCAAAGGCAATGCAGTGGTAAATGAAGGCATTTTTTAGTCCATAATTGGGGTGCACAGCAGGTAAAGGTGAATGAGAACCTTATCCGGATGTGAGTCACTCCCCATATGTTTCTCCTAATCCTGTTTTCCCCACTTTTGCTGTTTCTGATTTATTAACTAGGGTTGCACATATACACTGAAAGGGTCAGAATTAATATTACTGGCCCCACAGTGTGCTACCAGGAAAGGCCTGCAACTTTAGTGTTCTCACTGCGGTAAACCCTCCTATGTGTCCATGCCTTCAGCTATGGGAATTCTCTGGGTGATGGCTGGCATAAGGGAGCAGCTCCACCATCTCGCTGGCTGGGCAGCCCGAGGCATCGCTTCCTCCCTCGTCACACCTTCCTGCAAACCAAACACTGTGCTGGAGGCTCCTGAGCCATCTGTAAGACAGCACACTTAAGCACTAGAACAAATGGGCAGGTTATGTGCCAGAGCAATGCTCTTTATCGTGGTTACAGTAATACACGTCTGGAGAATTGTCACTTGTGCACAAGACTGGAGGGACAAGGAAAGAGGGAGGAGAGGGAAAGGCACAGAGGAAGGCTCATTCTGTGGCAGCGCCCATGAAAAGAGGTTGGTTTCCACTGACACTGAAATGCCTCCAGAGACATCAGCACCAAGACCTTTAAGATCCCCGGTTAAGGGTGTAATGCCTCGCAATGTCTTGTGTCCTGCCTGTCCCTTGGTGCTCCGCACACATGGGTACTTCAGGCCATTTCACTGGGCACCGGCCCGAATCTCTAAGCTCTGCACGCTCCAGGACGGTGCAGATACCATGTTCTCTCATGAAGGACAGGGAGAAAGGTGAAACGGCGTGATGGAAACCACTGGCTGGTGTCTGAAAGCAAACACGCCTGTGACGCTGCACAGACTGTTTCCATGTCTCTGCAGAAAGCCTCCTGGAGAGATGATGCCATAAAAAGGCAGATACTGTGCATTTAATGGAGTGTGCTGTTTGCTATTTGACAAATATTATCTGTTGCTACAGCTGCCTCAGAAGTCACTATGATCTTTTGAAAAGCCATCCAGACTGGGAGAACTGCCATTTGGAGAAAAGCATCCATGTTATTCTACTTTATGGGCTCCACTTCAAGCTGCACTCTAATTCTTAATAATCTTGAGGTTTGGGCATTTTGATAGTTTGAGATGAACACAGCCTTTATCAAGTGTCCATATATTTTCACTACTCCTGTCTCCTGTCACAGCTGCAGGTGTAACAACCATGGTACCTCTGGGATCGTCATGTTTTCAAAAGAAATTGCTAGCTTTGGTTTCAGACTTAAAAACTGTCTTCTTGACCACAGGGTCTCCATGAGCTCTGAATGTGACAATAGTCTCCAAGTGCAAAAAGACTTTGCAAGTGCAAACTGGTTGTCCCTGACAATCATCAGTGCTCATCTACCAAAGAACCAGATACTCCCTCAAAAGGTGTTCTGAATTTGCCCCGTTAGCCATGGGAATAACTTCTAGCTATCAGCCACCAAACCTGTGCACCCCCACCAGGAGCCCTGACCTTGTGGTCCAAGCATGCTCCCTCCAGGCCCATCTCCTCCCCACCAATCCCTGGCTGCCACTGCAGAACCGTGGTAGCCCCTTGGAGGGGTGAGCAGACTCCAGCAGATGTGACTACAAACAGGTGAAGCCAGCCACGCTCCGGCACCATTAATTAATCACCAGCAATTTGTCTCTGATCACAGGATTAGTTGCACCACACCTCCCATTCCTCCCCAGTCCTGCACCCCTGGACCTAGATGAAGCATTCTAGTTGTCTGAAAATTTATTTCAGCCGTCAGGAAAATGAGATGTGCTTGAATACAGAATCACACGCTTCTGAATAGGAGATAAAGCCCTGGCCACCTGCAGCTAGCAGGGCCTGGCTTGCTGCAAGCTCAGCAGAGTGAAGACATCATTCACCATTTCGGGGTGCAGCTCAGCGCTGCGGCCTCAGGCCTCCCAGAAATGTAACGTTACACCCCCAGCAGCTTGCAGCTTTGGTCGTATTTCAACACAACGTGGTGCCATTTGGGTTGCACTGACTTAATGCAAACAAAATTTCAGAGCTGCTCGCTGCTCTGCAAAGGCTGCAAGAGTCGGAGCCCCTTTGGCCTGCTGAAACCATGAGAATGGGCTTTCTGACACCAGGAACAAAGCTAATACACCACTTTACCTTCAAGGTAAATCAGAGGTAAACTATCCAAAGTCCAAAATTCCAGTTCACCTCTAAGGACCCCAGGATGATGCTAACACCTTGGCAGGTGTCATTTTAACCCACCAAAACAAGGAAGAGCTCTCTGTCTTTGAAGACCTTCTTTCAAAGACATGGAAAGACTTTGCAGGAGTCACCTACCTGCAGAACACACCGTGTTCACAAGGTCCCCTTGTTGGGTGCCTTTCTAAGAAAAAGCTCACTGGATGCGGGAGAAGCAATGCACTGAGTGGGCAGCTCCTGGTCTCTGCAGGATTCTCTCTCTCCTTAACACCCTGCTTTCAAAGACCTTGTGACTTAGAGCTTCCTGCTCACAAAATACCCTTTTCTCCTTTTCCAGCCTGGAAGACCTGCCATTCTGCAAATTACTAATTTCTCGCGTACTAAGGCCAGTTTCCCCATTTCTTGGGCAGATGCAAGCACTCTGACAGCCCCCATGCAGATGGCACGGATGAGAGCAGGATGTAAGGAAACCTGAAATACGCTGTCAGGAAAAGCAGATAACAGAATGGGCTGAAGAGTATTTGACCCATGATTCCCACTGCTTAACGCAGGATCTTCCACAGCACCCTAAGTACATATCCCTCGAGAGCAATGCCAAAGCCCGTGGGGTGCTGACCTGCAGTGCCACGTGCTCTTGTGGGCACCAGCGGGGCTGTGGGAACACAGCCGGGCTCCGAGCAAAAGCACCCAAGGCATGCAGGCACTGGGGCTTCCGTACGCTTGGGGAAGGACTTCTGCTGAAGCTTCCCAGTACAGAAGTGGTCCAAGGTGCTGCTTACAGCCTCTTCTGCTGGCAAATGTACTTCCAACGCAGACACAGTTCACCCAAAGCATATGGCAGTGCTCCGGAATCCTGCTTCACAACACCTGGTGGCCAGGTCCCACAGCCTGATGGGCTGTGCCCTTCTTTCCTGTTTGTTCTCTTTTTAATGCCTTTCAAACTTCTTAGTTTTTTTCTTTTTCTTCTTTTCTTAGACAACAGTTCCTCAAATGTCGAGACATAAAGGCGTTGCGGGCACGGCTCAGACTGACTGGGCTGCACTCACAGCACTTGTGCTTGTTTGCATTGTGTCCTTCACGCCACTCCCTCCTATGGTGCTTAAATCATAGCCCCCATTCACACAAGGTCTGAGTATTGCTGATTTGTATCACCGAACCTCAGGTCTCCTTCAAAAAGGATGCAAAAATGTGTATTTTGCTTGGACAAAAGTAATTTCATTTTGTTTGAAGTTTGTTCTTCATAAACACAGCCATTGTGTTAGCTATGAAACACTTTGATTCCATTTCCTAACCTTTATGGGGACTTTTCTGCATACTTTCCAGTGATATACTATGTTTCTAAGGCATATGGGGAACAATAAAGAGTTTCCCTGGAGCTAATTAAGCTAATCACAGCTTCTAGATTAAGTTTTCTGTAAGTTTTTCACTTTGTATTGCTAAAATGAAATAAAATAACCGTTCTCTTACAGAGTGATCATCTGACATCAAACTAACTTCAAATCAGCAGCTCTCTCCAGAGAGAATGTCTGAGAGTATTTCCCGAAATTAAACGTTCAAAATAATCCCTTGGTTTTGGTCCAACTCAGAAATTTTTCAAATTAAAAACACCATCCTTAAAAGTAGCATTTTTTTCCAATTTTCCTTATGTTACATACGATGAAGAATATTCTCCTCTTTCCCCACAAAGGTTCAGCACTCTTCTGAATTCAGGGAAAAGCCCTCCTTGCTGCCCAGATCTCGCAGCACCTTGATTCAAACTAAAAACTAACGGCTACTGGCAAAAACACTTTCACTTCATTTTATGGTAATAATGAGTTAAAATCCTGGAAGCCTGGGCTGGGATCCCAGCTATTTATTCCACTTACTATTAATGTTTACCACTATTCTCAGAAAAAAAAATAAAAATCAGAGGCCTATGAAGGCGAGAGAGGAAAAGTAGGAAGACATTGGGCTCTCCCACTGGGTGCTTCCAGAGGAGTGAGCACAGTTATTCCCAGCTCACATGGGTGTAGCAAGAAGAGGAATGTGGTATTAGATCCAAAATGCTGCTTCATGTGTAAAAATAAGTCAGGGGAAATTTTCTTATCTGCACAGATGTGAGCTCCATGAAAACCCCTGTGTTATAACAGGGCTCCGGCCTCTGCACCCAAGCCTTCAGCCCCTGGGGCTGTCAGTGCACATGGAGGGGGCAAATGGGACATTTATCTGTCATCAGGGGTGAAGCTTAGGCATCTAGCTCTCCCTGGGCCTGCTCTCACCCAACTCCTCACATCTTCTTGCTGATCCCAGCACCACAAAATGCCTGGTGAGTAAGGACTGGGGGAATGACCCGTCCCAAAGCAGGAAGGGGAGAAGAGACCTTCCCTGCAGCTCTGCCAGGGAAAGACCTTGTGCAGAGAGAAGAACAGTTCTTGCAAAGGGACTGTGGGAAGCATGAGCTAAGGTAGGTAGGTGCAATGCAAAACTCCACGGTGTCTCTCTGAGAAATCCTGGGGATGGCCATAAGTTCCATCCGAGAACTCCCAACAGATTTTGCTGGAACTGAGATCCTCATCCCTTCTTCCAGCACTTCCTCTGCACAAAGGGCAAGGAGATGCGTCTCATGGCCTGTCCATGCTAACAAATGAGAATATGCTTCAAAAATCACCCTCATATTCTGGAAAACCTAGTCTGTTCCCTTTCTCTAAACAGTAAGGCCTCTTGTCTTTGGCCATTAAGGTCTAGTCCCTCAGAAGCAGGATTTCCAATTCCAAGGTGAGTTGTCCACCTCCCTCCTTCAGCAGCAGTTGTCTTTCCCCTGTTCTGAGCCACCTGTGCCCCTCCTTGCCAGGTCAGCAACTTCTGGGGCTTCAGACCACCAGCAAAAAAAAGCCTCAGCACCCTGTCTGACACCGCCTTGCTCTGCTAGGCTCACCCTGGTTCTACTCCAATCTCCAGAAACCCAAATACAATCCAGAAATGTACCGAGAATGGGCTGGCATCTCCTGATTTGTGCGCCAAACAGGCTTGGCATAGTTAATGCAGAGCAGCTGCAAACCCCACCACAGCCCTAATTGGATTCACAGCATGGAGGGGTCGGAGGGAGAAGAATCGAAGTGGTGGAAAGAAAGACGCTGTATTCTTGCTTCCCAGACAGAAAGGGAGGAGAAGGAGAAGCCCAAAGAGCAGTATCCACAATGACATCGAGCCACTGCAGGCTGGGAGCATTCAAATCGTCAACAACCCTGTAGAAAAGGCAGACAAATTCCTGTTTTGTACTTGGGAAGAAGCCAGGTGATGTAATCATCTTATAGGATGATGGTGAAATACTTTCCATTCCAGCCGTAACTCAAGATGTTAAATAGCAGCTACTAAAGTTAAACATTGTTAAATCAGTATGTCAGGATAGCATCTACCTAAGAGTTTTTAAAGAGTTGGCTGATGAACCAGTGGACAGTTAATGTTCACTTTCCACATGCCATGAAATAGCGCAATGTTTCAGAGATGTAGGAAAAAGCTATTTGTTAAATGAGGCAGTCATGGCTATTTTAGGACTGCCACTGCAACATCAGTACCAGTCAAATAAGGATGTGCCAGCCATGGGATTTGGTCAGTGAAGGATTAAAGGAAGGTAGTAATAGTAGTGCCAATCCGTGTACATATATGGAAAGCAGATTAAGGCAAATTAGCCTCGTATGTTTTTTGATGCAATTACAAGATTGGCTGGGAGAGGTAACAGTGTTAATGCAACGCACCCAAACTTCTGAAGAGCATTTCTCTTGGTAACACATGATATTTTGATTCAGAAATTAGAGGGTCTGCAGACACTGTGGGACATATTCAATGCATTAAAACTTGGCTAGCTGATACTGCTACGGTCTGAGATCTAAGCAGGAAATGTGCAGAGAGCAGGTCTGTTTCTACTGCAGCCAACAGATTTGATTCGTGGCTCCGGGCTATTTAACATTTTTATCAGTGACCCAGGAGAAAGCCCAAAGTGTTCCTAATAGTTAGCTGATGACATGGAAGTTGTAGTGTGGTAAATACTGAAGATGATGGGTTACTGATACACAGCAATCCGGATGCCTTGGTGAGCTGGGCACAAGCAAGCAATGTGCGTTTCAGTACAAACACATGCCAAATCACACCTCTGGGGAGAAGGATGCACGCCACACCGGTTCTCTGCTGGCAGTCCTGCCGGGAAGGATGAGGATCCTGCCAGAACAACCCACTGAGACAAGGTTCACAGAGGTCCAAGTGCCAGACATGGTCAGGTGAGGGGTAAGGGGTGGGTTAGAAGGTAGGAACAACCACTGGAAGCATTTAAGGGGTAATTCTCCTTCTCTGGAAACATTTACATCACAATTGGCTGTATCTGCTCTAGCTCAAACTGGAATGCTTCCTGTAAGAACTTAATTACCCCTAGGGCCTTACAATTTATTGGCTGGGTCCAGCATTATCAGTGGAGGCCCAGAACCAAAGCAGGCATGGAGCCATAAATAGCCCCTTATCTTCAAAACATCACGTACATATGGGACGTGATCATAAGACAGCGAGAACATATCCTTCCCCAGCACGTCAGGAAGACGCTGCCCCTCCAAGCACGCTCCTCCAAACTTTTAGCACATGCCTGGCCCCACACCAAAACCCAAGCACAGCACCACGGGACCAACCCTGATGCTTCCCAGGCCTCTACCACAGAGGAAGAGCTCTGGGTGCTCGACACCCGCTGCCTCTGCACCCGCATCCCCAGTGCGTGGCAGGGGGGCGGAGGACCCACAGCCTCTGCACCGCCGCCGCGCAGCGCGGCCTGCGCACTCCACCGGGAGCGGCTGTGAGTCTGGTAGAACACACAGCATGGTCACCGCTATGTTGGACCTCGAAACAACGGGCAAAGGCAAGCAGGAAAGCCCATCACAGAGCCTACCTGCAGGACACACCCCCGCAAGGGCACACACCTACAAGAACCTACCCAGCCAGTCTTTTACAGGTCCAGACAGGGATACCCCAAGTACCAGTCTGCTACACCAGTAATCCCAAAGGCCATGCTTCTGCCTTTTGAGTTGGACTCAGGCTAAGTCACTTGGAAGCGGAGTTGGACTGGGGTGGTGGAACTGGGCTGGGGTGTTGGTGGAGTTGGACAGGTTCAGCACTGGGCTGGGTGTTGGAGCTGGAGCTGGGTGAGGACATAACATCCTCCATCATGGCTCTCCACGTTGGTGAAGGAGCGGGATTATGGCCATGCAAGCTCTTCTCCTGCCTCCCCTGCATGATGGGACACACTTGAGTGCTCAGTCTCCCCACAGGGGTGGCCCGGCTTGACCTTGAGCTGGAGAAGACAGATGGCAACCTGGATCTTCTGCAGACCACCTAGGTGACCAGGTTTCTCCTCTTCCCTGCACATCACCAGTCTCCCCACCTCACTATTGCTCTAGCTCCTCTCCTCCTCAGAAATGCCTGTGACCCTAAGGGATGATGCTGTGTTTCTCATAGCAAGAGAGCATCACCACCAGCTTCTGCAGGGCAAAACCATCCATTGTTACCAAGGCAAGACCAAGGCTCCCTGTGCTTGGCACTGTACGAATGCAACAAAAAAGAGGCTGCCCACTGCACCAGACGTGCACAGAAGTCCCTTGAAGCTGGAGAAGAAGAGAAGCTGGAGATGGAAGCAGGGTTCAACATCTAGGACCAGCCAGCGGCTGCCATCCCTGAGCAGGCAGAGACCGTCACAGGCAGCATTCAACTGCCGTCCAGCCTAAAGAGAAAGAGCAGGGAGCACAATGGCTCTGCCTCCTCTGTTGCAGAGCAGAGCCAATGAATAAGGGAGGCAGAGACAGAAATGCACTTAATATGCTGTTTGGGAGGGACAGGCGGGGGAGAAGGGGGAAGGCAGCCAGACAAAGAACAGGGAGATGGAGAAAAAAGACACAGGCAGAGAGCAGGAGAAGGTGAAGCAGGGCGGCAGGAGGACAGGGCTGAACGTACAGGGACGGGCAGGGAGGTGGTGCTGTCAGGCGCGTGCATGAGCCCCACGCCGCGCAGCGGAAAGGAGCCGGGAAGCCAGCGCGTCTGGGCGGAGGGGCGATGCGCAGCACAGCGGCGCAGCCAGCCAGCCCCGGCAGGGCCCTGCAGGATTGGCGAGCAAGGCCCAGCAAAATGAAAATCTCTTAACCACACAGAATTGTTAACTGCCCCTAAATCCTTTTGTGCTGGGGCTGCAAGCTTAAAGGAGCTTAAGCTGTTAGATGCATGAACTTCCTCCATAAATATCCCTTGTGTGCACTCCTGCGAGCAGGCTTGCACTGTATTAGCCAGATGAAAAGCCCAGTGGAGAAAATGAGCAATTCCTTCCAGCGTCTTGCAGCTGCACTGAGGGGCTGGGCTGTCCATTGCTCGGGGTGCCCTTTTCCACTGAGACCCCTTAGCAGGACAGCATGAGTGGGCCGCAGCCCCCACGCTCCTCACCACGTCCCGTTTGGGCTACTGAGCCGTGTGAGAGCACTTCACACTGAAAGCCAGCTCAGATTTGCTTTTGTTTTGCTTCTGGAAAGGGGCCCAGATTCCCTCTCACCCCTCAGAACACGAGAAAACCTGCTGGCCACATGTATGAGCAAGTCTCAAAGCCAGGCAGCTCACAGGCTGCCCCTGTGGGGGCTGGCACCGGGCAAGGATGTGATCGGAGCAGGGCAGGGATGCAGGGCTGCAGCCCACAGGTCCTTCCCCAGCAGAGGTGGGGAGGAAAGCCCTTTCGACCCAGCTGGGGTGATCAACCCCCTGCCCAGCCTGCTCTGGGGCTCACTGGGGTCTGGGAGAGGACGGGGATGCTACGGCTGTCCCACCATCTCCACAGACTGGCTCTCCTCCTGTCCCCCACTCGCCCCAGGTTTTCTGTCTGGGGCTGCTGGGGGAACCAGAGGAAGCCTCCTGATCTGGCAGGGCCCCGGAGCCCCCTCCAGCCCTGCTCGTGCAGCCCCGGAGCCAGCTGCCCCACGGAGACGGCGGGCTGCCGGCCACCGCGTGATTAATGACGGCAGGGAGCACGGGGCTGCGTGCACGCCAGCACCGGCTGGAGAAACAGCTGCCGAGGTACCGGACCTCCCAAAATCCTCCTGCTGCTGCGCAGACAAAGAGGAGACCTGGCCTTTCTTCTGCTCCCTCCTTCCACCTTGGCCTCTGCTCACGCTCGCTCTGCCTTCCCTCCCAGCCACACCATGCCAGGCTGCAGAACAGGGCTCTGCCGCAGAGGAACTGGGCACCCCGCCACATTCAAAGGGACGGTCCCTTGCCTGGGCTGGGACAGAACCAGGGAGCTGCTTCGAAGGAGTGGCACAACCTGAGAAACCGAAGCTGCATCAGAGCAAAGTGTTGTGCAGGGCTGGGGTTGCTTGGGTAAAAAAAAGGCCGAGATGGAAAAGCTGTCATGAATCATTTTGGCTTTCTTGTGTTGCTATGAATGCATCACTTGGGCATAGTAAAGCATCCAGCCTCCCTTTGAGGCTGGGATTATGTAGGCTCCCTTTTCATACTGCATTGCTACAGTACTCCCTTGCTAGCCCTGTCCCCAGCACCGTCCCTGCTACAGCTTGATCACCCCTAGCTTTGTGAGAATAGTCGTTTGGTGTCTCACTAACAGTGGTTTAAAGCAAGGATATTAAATGACGCCCCAGCACATCAGGACCTGTAGCTAGATGTGTGAGCAGGCCAGTCACCAGCAGGGGTGGTGCTCACTCCTCCAAGTGAGCTCTCCAAGGAGAAGCCACATAGCAAAATGATCTCCATGAAGGGCTTCACTTCTGAACCTTTGGCTTCAACAAGTAACTACTAAATCACTTTCAGATTTTCAGATTTCTTCTCATGTCCTTCTCAGACTCCACCTTTAGTCCTTTCCCACCCTTCACCCCTGTGAAAGAACCTGTTTTGCAGACTCTCCTGAGAGGGATTTGGGGCAGTATGAGTGCTCTAGCTGAAAGGGCAGAATCTTACAGCATCTTATACAGTCAAAGCAGATGCATCCTGTCCATCCCTTGACACCGAGGCACCCCACTGAGCCTATACAGCAGCTACATGGGCTCGAGGAGAATGCTCTGAGCCTCCCGAATCACAGCAGCACCATGCAGGCCTGGGCCTGTGGGGGAACCCCAGGACAAACCCTGCCTGCTCAAGATGGATATTGGGTTGCTTTGATCACAGGGCCCCGTTGCTGGCGGTGAGATGGCAGAGGGACCACCGTGACTATTCAGCCTGCAGTCCCAGCCAAGCACGGCCACAGACTCTCCCCCTCTCTGGTGTGTCCATCTCCTCACTATCAGCACCTTCCCATGCTTGCTTGGTGCTACCGAGCCATCCCTTTCTGCAGCAAGTAGGGAGGAGAAGCAGCTCCCTTCTTGCACGGCATGTGAGGCTCTGCAATGCCTACTGACATATCTATAATTGATCTCAGAGAAATTCCAGCTCCACTCAGTGTGCCGATGCTATCAAAACCGTAACGGGATTTTGATGTTTGGCTGGGACAGGGAAGAAAAAGTCAGTTTGCCAAAAGCCATAGTTTGCTCTGCTTTGCTCTTTTGGTCCTGTTCTGCAGCTCTTCTGCTTCCCCATCTCTCTCTCCATAACTCCAGCAGCTCTGAGCACATCCACCCAGCACAGTGTTAAACACATCATTTTTGCTACTCGCTCCTCACCCATCCTTGGTGCACATGGCCCAGTTTCCATCAAAGCAGAGCCCTCCACTTAGAAAGGCAAGGTGAATGTCCTGGACCCAGCGATGGACCCCTTCCCAGGATGTGCAGAAGAGGTGGTGGAGAAAGTGGGGAAAGGATCACACCGACCTCTACCCCAACAGAGATAACCACTGAGACGGGGATAAACTAGCTGCCAGCAGGGTTGAGAGCAGAAAGTAGTGGCTGGGACTGCGAGGGGTGTTTCCCCTTCAACCCAGCCCTGAGCAGGCCCCTCTTACCTGCCTGGGGCACACTGCCCCTGTAGCACTGCACTGGCACTGTGGGATGTGGCCAAGCCACTCTGGAGAAACTGGCGCTCCCAGAGTCTGCTTGGAACATCTACCTTCAGGCAGGAACCTCTGGCTACAGAGGGAGCTCAGCAGCCAGGTTCAGCAATGTCCAGTCTACAAAGGTGAGCCTGGCCCCAAGCATCCCATGAACACATCCAGTCCTGGGCCATTTGCACCTCACCAGCAGAATGCTGCACACAACTTGTTCCTTCACACTGCATGTTTGGGTGCATGGAGCCCCACTCCTTTTACCCCAGGAGCACTTCAGCCCACACTGAGCCACAGGACGCAAACTGAAGCAAAACCAATTCCTCCTGCAAGGTCCCATACCTGTTTCTGTGCAACCAGGAAGGAACCCTCCTCCTCTTCCAGACCCTCAGCACTTCCCATTGCTCCCTCTTCCATCCCAGCCCCAGAATTTTGGGAGGTGGCTGCAGACTGGAGGCACAGCTCAGTGGCACACGCCAGGGCTGAACGCACATGTGCCTCCAAGGCCCGGGGAGCACAAAAGGCACCAGGGGCTTGACAGCACCCCTGGACTCAGCGGCTCTGAGGACCCAGAGGTAAGGCAGAGCCTCTGCAATGGACGGATGAGCCCTGCTCCCTCCTCTCTCAGCCCTGCCTGAAGAGGTCACTCCCAGCCTGCTTATGCAGATCACAGCTGCAAATCCCAAGCACCGACATAAGCACAGCCCACCATGGCAGCGAGACGAGCACCTGAAGCAAGAACAGAGAAGCGGTTACCTCTGCAGACGGTCCCATTTTCCACTGACTCGTAGCCCGCCCTGCACATGCAGCGGCCGATGGGCACCAGCCACTCGCCATCCCCATTGCAGTACAGCTTGATCGGCACATCCACCTCCTCCGCGTTGGTGATGCATGTACCCCGGGCTGCCACCAGCGAGGTGCTCTCCGCTCCCGAGAGGGTTTCTTGGAAGACAGCCCCGTTCTGGATCACACGGGGACATTTGCGGTAGAAGACACGGACTGCAATCAAGGACATGCAGCCTCCATAGTCCTGGAAGGCCAGGTAGAAACCGTTTTTGGAGACAGGCCCAAAACTGCGCACTTCAGTGTTAATCTTCATCACCCGCCCACCTAGGTCCACCTGTGAGAAGCTCTCATCGGCAGCGATTGTATCTACCTTCATCCAAGGGTTTTCCATCCAGTTAGGAAAAGTCTTGGTGGCAGAGTCAAAGTCTGATTCATAGTAGTAAAGATTAAAAGTTTCCTTACAGGAACCTGGGACATTAGGGATGCTGCTGCAGTCCCGGACGGAAAATTTCATCTCCACGTGGATGCGGTGTGCGCCTCGCCTCCGGATGTACTTGGTCCGGAGCCAGTTGTTTTGGCTGGATTCAAAGACATTGCACACCTGGTAGGTGCGAATTGTGTTCATGTTCTCGTCATATCCACTCACCTCTTCCCACTGTGGACAGGACAAAGAAAGTCAGTGGGCTGCATTGAACTGACATTCACAGGATTAAATAGGGTCCCCACCTGCTTTGCCTCTTCCCAGTCCCCTTGCATGCCCGAGTGGGCACGCTGTCCCAGTACAAACTGTGCCACACCATGCCCATGCCAGCACATCACACGTACTCAGACCCATCAGCACCCAATGCCTCGCCCAGGCACAGCCACAGCTCCAGCATCCCAGACCTACATGTCTCCATCCTGCTCCAGAGGGTTTGTCTCACCTTGCGCACCGGTGGCCACTGTGGCCCAAGCCACGGCCAGCTGAGCTCAGGGCTGCCTGGCTGTCAGCAGCCCAGTGCACAGCGCCGTGCTTACTGCCCGGATTTATGGTAAAACCTCCCTGCACGTGGCCTGGGTGTGGCAGGGCATGGTGGGGCCATGCATTTCATCCGCAGTAGTAATGTCTTTAGCAGGGGCTCCCACCAGTTGGCTGCACAGTACTGCAGAGGCCTTGTAACTGCAGAGCCTCACAGCAAAGTAACACGATGCCTTTAGCAGATGTATTCCCACCGGTGCCGCTACGGTTACAAACATGGCAGACAGACCCTGCTTTCTCAGGAGTTCATAATATGACCGTAAAAACCTCCTTTGAGGCTGCAGCCTGAGTACCAGTGCAAGGTGCGGGCGGCCAGCAGGCCAGCAAAACCCCTCTCCGGCGTGGTAGGACGGCAGCTGGCAGCAGCCCACGGGAGCGGGGCTGGGAAGGGCAGCCCGCAGCTACATCCAGTGCTTCGCCACTCGTGGGATCCCACCCTGCCTCCTTAACTGAGACCATGGTTCGGGATCTGCAGTGTCACGGTGGCTGGCAAACTGCGGTAAGACATGCACAACTGGCTAGCAGCCAGGTAGGAAGGTTTATGGGAGCTTGTCTGACTTCACCGCATACCCAGAAAGGGAGACGTGCTGGACTAGATCCCTCTGGTAGCCCTCATCCCTGCTCCTACAAGGGCCAACATTTATGGGGTCCCTCCTGAAGGTGTGACACAGGACCCAGCCCCAAGCAGGAGTGACCGCTGTCTTGAAGTGCGCCTGTGGCATGTCCTGTGACCCGTGATATGACAGTAACATCCTTCCCAGGAAGACAGCTTAGAGTCATAGTATTTGCCCCGCAAATAATCTTGGGTTTCCCTGTGGGAAGCTCAGTCCAGCTCCTCCCAGCTGATTAACAGCAGCAACCACCTCTGTCAGCTCTGGAGGGGTCTCCATAGAGCTCAGGGCAGCTACGACATCGCCCTTACCTGCACCCTCCCCAGACTGTCCCTGTCCAGCTCTCTTCCCTTTTGTCCAGTTCTTCGGTGCTTGTTGCTGTCTCCATCCTTTGTAGGATGGGGAGACACTTCAGGGCAGGTCAGAGATGGGATATACCTGCTCGGATCCATCAGGATTCCTGTGGTTGAGGACCACCCACCAAAGCAAGCTGCTGAACGCCCTGGGCAGGTTGCACCAAAGAGGTGACCCAGGGAGGGAAGAGGGAAGAGGAATATCGCTTTCTGACTCAGGTTTGGCAAGACACCATTGCAGCAAGGGTGATCAAGGGCCCAACCATCAATGGAGCAAGAGGAGAGCAAGCACGTGGGATTCCCCTGCCCCCTGGCCCTTTGTGCCTCCCTCCACCCCAGCTTCCAGTGCAAAGAGGAGAGAGGAGGGGAGGTCTGTGAAAGCTTTTGGAGGTCTCCCTAGAAGGGAACCACCAGGCTATATGGCAAAGAAATCAGAGTCCAGCTGGACAAGTGCATTGTGCACCAGGCCAGAGCTGCAGCCTGCAAGTGGCCACTGGAGCAGGGAAGGACGCTTGTGGGAGCTGAGCCCTTGACCCAGCTTACCCCTCGCAGGAGAGGAGAGCACCCTGTGGGCCGGGCAGGGCAGAGCTGACCCCTCATGATGCTGATGGTAGGGACTGGGGTCCAGCTAGCATGTGACACAATCCCAGCCAGCTGGAACGGCTCTTCATGAACTTGTTCGTAGACCTGCTCAAGTGGAAGCTGAGCTGTTTCCCAGGGACATGAAATCCAATGTGCAGAGCACAACCCTGCCCTGGAAGCAGGATGGCAACACCCAGTGCAGGACAGCAGCACAACCAGAGCCAACACTCCCAGTGCTCTGATCCAGCACCCATGCCAGAACCAAGGTCTGCAGTGAAACCCATGCAGGAGCAGTGCTGTCACCATATCCCCGCCCTGTGGCCTGCAAACAGCCTCACAGGGGCACTCAGGACTGCAGAGGGAGGCTCACGAGATGAGAGACAGATTGCTTTTTGCACATCAAGGCTAACAGCTGAACAGAAGGCTGTCAGGGAAGATCCCCAAACAGCTCCAACCATTGCTGATTGGCTGTGGCTGCAAATCTGCTACCATTGCAGTGAAGGGAGGAGAGCATCCTCACAAAATGCAGGGGGAGCATTTGCTTTGTTTTCCAGAAATAAATCTGGTGTGCCAGTGGAAAAATGCAGGATCTCCCTGCTTTTTAGGGCACTGGTTGGGAGGGGGTAAAGAAATCAAGGACAAGACATAAGGAACCAATTTCTTCCCCTGCCCTGCCTCTGATGTGGCTCTCCTTTGCCTGGACTACTCCCAGTGCCAGCAGCCCCCACTCCAAACCAGTGTGTCAGCCACCAGGACCCAGGGATGCCCAGTGCCTGACCAGTGCCCCCCCCACTCCTGCATGGCCCCAGGGAGGGCTCAGGACACGAGCCTGAAGAGCTCAGCGCTGGCAAGGCAGGAGGAGCGTGTGGTGGAAGGAGAGTCTCTCTGCAGCTTGAGACCGAACAGTGGATGGTGGAGGCAGGGGAAAGGGAGACCTATGAATAGCACAGGAGCTCCACAGCAAGGGATAAAGCAACTATTTGAGCTTTTGGCTTGCAAATAATCAGAAATAAAGCACACAATAAATAGAGAAGCAACTGTCAGTTTCTTCCAGGTGACTCTGGTTGCACCCAATCTTGCTGGAGCCGCGTCACCCATGGGGAGCATGCCATGCCTTGCCCTACCAATGGGCACAAGGCAACATTGGGAGAAGCCGTGAAGGCACTTCAGCATCTGCACTGGGAAACACAGCCCCCGTGAGGTGCCTGTGCTGCCAGCATGATGCAGAGCACGATGTGCACCGTGTCCCCCCAGAGACCTGGGGATGGGAGGCGATCCCACCGGCAGCAGCAGCACTGTGCTGGGTTTTCCAGACAGGCTTCTTCCTAAGTGGCTCCCTGGAGGGATGAGGGACCAGGCAGCACCCAGTGGTCCTGGTGCTGGCTCAGGATGCCCAGCACAGCGAGCAGGGCCTGTGCGGGACTGCTGGCACCGCTGGCTGAGCTGATCTTGCAACACCCCGCTCCTGAGCTCCCTTCTCTCGGCTGGGGGAGAAAGTCACCACCGTGCATCAGTCCCTATGCTTTCTCGACACTTAATTAGAAGCCTCTCCCTTTCTCCTTGCTCTCTAATTAACATGCCGGGAACTCAAAAGAAGAAGGCAGCACAATAATATGGAGAGACGGCTTCCAGCAGGCCCAGGCCTCATTACCGCGGGGCTGGCGAGCCGGGAGCAAGGCGTGCTTTACATATGGAAAAACCGCAAACAAGAAAGGCTGGGCGAGGAGAGAAAAAGACTTGACCTCTGCTCCTGCCCATTGTGTGCCCGTCATCCCCCCTCGGCGGCCGGGCTGGTGCTGGTGGGGCGGTCAGGCCGGCAGGCGGGCGCGGGGCTTTATCATGGTGATGGGGGACCGGTGCTGGGAGCCCCCACGCCCCAGCACTGCGGGTCGGCCATGCGGGCTGAGGAGGCCGCTCTCGAAGGGTTTAATCTTCTCAACAGAGGCTTTTCTCGGCCATTTCTTTTCTTCTGCCAAGCTGGCTCGGGGAGCGGGCCTGCTGTCAGCCCCGGGGTGAGGCCCAAAGGAATGTCTTCATCCGGCCCTTGCTGGCCCCGGCTGGGGCTGGGTGCAGGGCAGGACGGGCGCTAGGCCTCCACCTCTGTGCACAGGGAAGGGAAGCGTCTCTGGTGGCTCGGGCCACCTGACCTGAGCGCAAGCGCAGTGCTGCATCAGGGGGCACAGCTTGGCTCGGGGCACTGCTACTACTCCTTGCCAGCCCCACCTCCACCCCAGCGCTGGCTGGTGCCAGACAGGGAGCAGCCTGGGGGGGCTGGGCACCATGGCTCCAAGCTGCTCCCGGCCACTGCGGGCAGAAAGGGGAGGGATGCTTTGAAGGACCTCGATGCCCCACGCAAACCCTGCGAGACATGGAGGTGGCTGGGGCCTCTTCCATGGGCACAGAGACACGCTGCCTTGTCCAAGCTCGTTTGAAGGAGTTTGTTCTGGGTGGCCTTGGGATGGGGTCCAGGGGACTCTTGGTGCCAGTAAAATGGAGAGAATTGATACCGAGCTAGCAAAGGTCCCGCCATGAGATGCTAGGTGTGCTTGACAGCCTGTCTGGGTCCACATTATCCCACGGCCATATTGCAGACATGCACTTTGCAGTCATTTCAGGATTTGATCAGACAGCTGCTAGCGGTGCAACTTCTCAGGCCAATGCCCTGATCCTTCTCTGCAACAAGTGATGAGCAATGGCGTAACAAGTGAGATACTGGGGACAAATGATGGTGGCCTTGGCATTTCATTTCTCCCTCTCCTTGATCTTCAACTGACTGCAGGGCAGCTTCACAGAGAGTATAGTCCTCCAACATCACGTGAGCCTGATACTGTAAGGTGAGAATACACTTCTCTAACATGGGGTAGTTTTGGGAAGTGTCGTCTCCTTTAAAACTACCAGAAACAAAAATTGTCATAATTTTTTATACTCTTCCCATCACACCTTTTCATGTGGCAAAAGCGCTTCACTTCAGCCGGTGACTTTCTTTGACCAATCCCACCTATGTTCACTTGCACCAGAAACCGCAGATCTGGCACTCGGCTTCCGTAAAGCAAGAGAATAACTTACCCCTGAGGGAGGATGCACCGTCCAGCCCAGCTCCGCTGTGGCTGTTGTCGAGTCCATCAGCGTCTCTGCAGGAGGAAGGTGAAACAAGGAGGTCAGTGTCGGTTCTGGGCAGGGGCATGAGGCTAGCAAAGGGGCAGGAGGCAGAAAGGAGCTAACCCAGAACTGCAGCCCCTGAGCCCAGCCTGTTGGCCATCCCCAGCTCTCTCCAAACTGGGCTGTCTCTGTCCACCGAGCAGTGCTTGCTCCTCACTCTCCCTGCATCCCCCTGCTCCAGCCTGCCATTGCTTTCTCCCCCTCGGTGCTCAGGTAGGTGCAGGCAGTGAGCAGGCAGGAGGAACCAGAGCAGCTTGTCTCCCTGCTGAGCAGGGACCTGGCTCCCTCATTTCCTGCAGTGCCCAGCTAGAGTTTCCTCCTCAAAATCCAGAATCAGACTGTCACAAGCCAGGAGCAGCTCTGCAGTGGTGGGTGAGGAGCCCTGGCCTGTAAAAGTTCTCTCTATCACCTTCCAGTTCCATTTGCAAAAGTGGGACACTTTTTCTCAGCACTTTGCATGGTAGGCAGAATCCTTAGCCATGCAGTAGCCAACAGGAAGGAACAGCATTTCAAGGACTTGCCATACTTAAAATTTAAACTAATATTAAAGCCAGTTTTCCAGGTGATTTGGGCAGAAATAGGCCAGACGCTGCTATAGCTGATCAGCACTGAATAGAGGCAGCAGATGGCTTCCTAAGCCACACAGGCAGTGAAGCCTCTGAAGAGCACTCCTTGTCCTTCCTAGAGCTTGTCACATCTCCTGCACTGAAGTGTTTTTCATCCTGAACAGATATTGGTTGGCGTAATCACACCAGGCTGATGGCAAGAGAAGAGACACTTGGATCATGGCCTGCCAATACTTCGGCTAACGTGTGTAAGGGTTCCCCAGCCAGGGGAAAGTATGAAGCTTGCAGGAGAAACCATACAAGCCACAGGACATCCAGCGATTCTGTGGCTAAGTCCCAGGTGATGACCACAGAAGAAAGTACATCCCTCTGCTCTGTATGGAGAATGTGAACCAGCACCTGATTTGAGTGCGTGCACTCAGGATGCCGACTACATTTGCAGAGATGCTGGAAAGCATCCACTGCATGCACAAGCAAGACACAAACATGAAATACAGCTTGCAGCTTCACTTTCCCTGCCCTCCCAATTATTGCGGAACGGGCAGCGAAACAGTCCATTTTTAACGCTCTGCAGCTCTCAAGAAAAAGCACCTTATGTACAAGGCGTACACCCACCCAGCATGAGCTTGCTCACCGAGAGCGCTCAACCAGGACAGCCCTTATATAGTAGAGACCTCCAGTCACCAGCCTACAGACCGAAGAGATGGTGCTAGTTCCCACGGCCAAAGCAGGGATGGAGAGTTCCTGGCTGCAACCATGTGCTGCTGCTGCTGCTCATGACCACCAAAAAAAAAAAACAAGCATACTGCCACAAATTCCCAAAAAACATATCCACCTTCTCCACTTTCACTGCTTTGAACACAAACGAAGGAAGCAAAGATCAGCCTTGTGCAGATCCATCATCTAAACAGACAAGCCTGGATGCAGAAATGGCAAAATAGTTGTTATTCAGCCTGCCGAACAGTTCACGTAAGCTTCTTTTTCCCATTACTAAGCCAAAAAGTGCCTCGGCATAGATATGCTACTTGCACCTACTTCTGGCAGTAAATCATTTTCAGACTGCGGGTTTGTGCGTTACTCCTGGTTAGAGCCAGCGGTTTCCAGCTCACAGGAAACCAGTATTTCAAAATTTGGTTTTATTCCAAAAGTAGAAAGCAAAAATAGTTCTTTTCAATTTTTCCCACTAAGAGTTCTGGAAAACAGCTAGTGCAGAAATGTTGTCATTCAGATTTATGAAATTTCTTTTTAAACTATTTGTTTACATAGTTTAATAATAGTGTTTATTTTATCAAAGTATCTGGCTTTTTCATTAAAACACCAGTGGCACTTTGATCTAGAAGGAAAACAACATTTTTCACTCAGTGCTAGCTAGAAGCTGCATTACTTTAAAAAAAATAGCTAAATTTGTTAATTTATCTTAACTATCAATGACAGTGATGTGTAGTAAATATATTAATAGCACTGCCTATCATGTAAAAGAAGATACACTCTAAAACAGTATAAGTAATTCCCCAAATAAAAACAATATTTTGAAGCATTTTGCATTTTAAAAACCTTTCCTTTAATGAAAACTTAGTGCAGTGGAAATGTGCCCAGTGCATTAATGCAGAGCATGATGCCCACAGCCCTCACCCTTGCCCCTAATCCTCAGCTGAAGAGTTGCACATCTCCTTTGAGACATGCATCTACCCGAGCTGGCCCAAGGACATCTCGTTTTAACACAAGATAACAAGGAATAGAAAACTGTGGGTTTCAAGCAGGTTTTTTTCAAAGGTCAATTATCTTCTCCTAAAAAAAAAAATATCTACCATTACTTTTAGTCTGAACTTACTCTGTTCAGCTGCCAGTTATTGGATTTCCTTTTACTTTCATACTCTGTTACCCAAAACCTCCTTTCCCTCTTGTGCTGCTTAAGGGTGGCAAATGAATCATCTCTCAGCCTTCACCAAGATTAACTAGATTAACTGAACGTCCTTATTCTTTCACTCTAAAATAGGTCCCTTTCTTTGGGGCTCCTGTTTATCAACCTTCTTTATGGAGGGTGGACCACAAGACTGCAGCCCCCATTGCACACAGCTGTAACATCTTTGTGCCCCTTTTTGCACATCTCTTCTAGCAAATCGTTGCCCTGGCTAAAGTCCAGAAAAGCATCTGGAGATCAGTTGACATGTTAGCATGTGGCAGCAGTTGCCTGAATTCCGTAAAGTTGTGAGTAACTGGTTCCCACAAATCAGAGCAAACCTTGTTAGCTGCACTGACTGCAAATGTGCATGTGAAGCCAAGTTGGATTTCTAGGGTGGTGGTGGGTTTGCTCCATCATCCATTGATGGTTGACCTCAAAACACACTATAATGTCTTACTGCCTAAATAATGGCCTGCCACTGAGTTATCTTGCCTGTATACCTGGACAAAAGCTTCTCATACCCTCCACCTGAGCTTGGACAGGCCATATAATCCTCCAGGGAAGCTCACTGTCTCATCCTTCTGCTTATTTCTAGACAAAGAAAGCACACTAATTCTTTTCTCCAGCAAACAAAATCAAGAGCAACATCCAATGAACCAACATATTCCTCATCTGCAGTGGCTTCTCTCTGCCTCTCTCCCAGACTCAGAGTAGTTCAGATCTCCATAGCAAGAGGCTGTTGTGGGCAGGCTGTTGTGGTGGGATGAAGGCCCTGTGAAGATGCAGCCAAGCCATGCTCTGTCATGTCATCCCGAAAATGCTGCCACTGAGTCTAACCTAGCAACCAATAAATCGGAAGGTTTAAGATAGTGAGACAAGGCCTCACTGCCCAGCTCAGGTGCTCAAGAAAAAGGCTGTGATGCCCCCAGGGCCTATTTCTCCTTCAGCTGGATGAACTTTTGTTGTTGCAGGAGGTCTGTGGAAGATCGCCAAAGAGGAGTTTGAAAGGTGATTGACTGTGGTCTGTAAGGATCGACACTGGGAAAAAGTAGCAGCAAATAGAGCTCCTTAGCCCATAAGAGAAATTGCAGCTACAGCTTTGCCTGTGAGCTGAACCCAGTAAACCACATGGAAAGTAAGATTCAGTTTTAACAGGGAAGGTAATCACCCCTGAAGAGCAATTGTCAAGAGATGCAGATCTCGTACCGTTTGGATCTTTGTGTATCCTGGGTAAGCCAGAATCTGGGTAAGTATGTGCTGCACAGGAGGTCACCTTGGTTCCTTCTGGCCCATCAAGGTATAATAACCTAGGAGATACTCATGTTTGCATCACGGACATCTCTGAGTGGATGGGTGACTCACCTCCAGGTCCCAAGATGTCAGTTGTACACAGGCCTGCTATAGGTGAAAGACCCACATAAGGTGTGACAAGCCTCAAAGAACAGGAACCTACCATCCTCCAGAAACAAGTCTTCCACCTGCAGCAGTCCCAACAGGGCTGCCCTCAGCATGCTCAGCCCCTTGCAACTTCTGCACCCATGGTGACCCATGGTGGACTGCCAAAGCCATATCTCACCCAGCAGGTCTTTCGATCCTACCTGCAGGCTGTCCCCATGCTCATACCCTGCTCCAGTCACCCAGCAGGACCAACTCCTGCACCAGCAGTCCTGCAGACTACAAAGATGAACCAATTTCTGGATGGGCAGCCCCAAGCCTAAATGCTAGTGTTCTGCAAAGCATGGAAGGGAGAAGTTTCCTGCTTCAACCAGCAGACTGGGCAGCTTTGCTCGCTGCCACAGCTGACACTTTCACAATGCCATCCTCCTGGTTTGGCAGCTCGGATGCCACCCAAATAACAAGGTGGGGGGCTGTTTGCAGGAAGATGCCTCAGCAGGCCAAGACACACGCAGGACCCCAGGCACAGTGCACAAAGCAACCCTCCAGCAATGACAGTGACAATGTGGAGCAAAGCCCCCCAAGAGCAGCAGGGCTGGGTGTCTGGCCCCTGGCCCACCTCTGGTGGCTGGCGATAGCTGCAGCTCAGTGAAATGCTCTTGCCAGAGCAGTATTTTCTCAATATTGTTGTTTGTGTTATTCCCTCCTGCGTGTTTATCTGCAGATTCACATGCTACCCACAGCATTATAAATAAATCTGCAGCTGCTCGAAACTAGCAGACGCAACTCTGGCCTGCTTCCCACCAGAAACCGCACTGCTCCCCACGGGATGGTTAGGAGATAAGTGCCTGTCCTTTTCACTTTGAAGATGCCTTCAATAAGCAACTTGCTGCCAGCACTGGGGCCCATTGCTGTCATGGTCTACCAGGGGAGGCACTGCTGCTTGCTACAAGAGCATGTCAGGGTCTGCAGCCTCTGCCACACTCTAGGTTCCAACTCGAGCACTTTGCACGCAAAGATACCTCACTGCCACCATACCACAGCCTCCAGACACTCAACAGATATGCTGAGACACCATCGGGCTGATGAAACGCCATGCCAATGACCTGGGAGAGGGGCTCCTACACTTCTGCATGACCTTCTTGCTGCTCAGCCCCAGGTGAAATAAATATGGGGATCTCAGCTCTTCCCATCTGGCCAGGTCAGGACAGAGACTGGTGAGCAAACCTGGGAGGGGAGGACAAGGATCACGATACGTGCTGGCTGTGACTGGGGCCACCACCATGGGGTGCGCAGAACTGGGGATGGAGAGTGACAGGACCAAGAGACAGTGGCAGAGAGGCTGGAGGGGCAAGGGATTAACAGAGGATCTGTGCACACTGCAGACACACTTCTCTGTGTCAGGAAAAATAACTTCCATGGAGTTTTGCCAACTTAGACCAATTTAGACCATCTGGACCTGGGTTTCTCAGAAGTCCTGGCAAATCCTTCACATTTGCAGGCTCCAAACTCATCCAGATAAAGAAACAGCTGGACAAATAAATAGCCCCACAGATAGCTGAAGCCTCCACCCTCATTTTTCCACCCACAGCTTTTTCCCTTCGCCTTTCACTTCTCACATCAGCTCCTCCCTCAGAGAAGGAAACTTGCCAGTATTTTAATCCTGATATAATATTATTAACACAGGGTAGAGCTTCTAGGTTGACCCGGGATTGTATTAGCTGTGGCCAGTGCTGGAGGTGCAAAGGCACGCAAGAAGTTTCCCAGACCTCACTGACAGAGCAAAGGTGCTGGGAGCAAAGTCATCCCAAGTCAACCAAGGCAGACACAGGTCAGACTGTGCCTCATCACCATCTCCCAGAAGTGGGCCTGGAAGCCCAGCTAACACCTTGTCAGATTAATCCACGCTGGAGTGACACTGAAGAGAAGGAAGACTCTGGCAATGGATGAGACTCCAGCAAAACATCAAACTCCTCTACGCAGGCACACGTGCTCATGAAATGGCGTTTCCAGCCTGGCCTCAGGCGCAGGCCACCGCATCCCCATGCAGGAGGGGCAGCTAATGAGAAACCCGTCTGTCCCCCACCCCAAGGAGCCCTCACTGCAGATCTATTTATCCTTCCAGAAGTTGAAAGGCCCCTCTCTGTCTCCTGTGCTTTACTGGAGCCTTATTATAATATTTTTGCCAGCAAGAGCTAAGAGGGGCTGAGCAAACCCAGTGGCCTTTCCCTGCAGCACCGAGCTTTGCTTTGCCTGGCCAATGGCCAGCGGAACAAACTGAAACCCAATCCCCCTGGCCGACCCGCTGGCTGAGTAACAGCATGCTGCATTGTGAGCCAGCGGCTACAGGATATTTTGGATACTTCACTCAGGGATCCACTTAAACTCCAAGAGGGAGAGTGATTGATAGGGAGTGAGAAGAAACAATGACTGAGCTGGGATGGGAACTGCCCCCATCCTGCTCTGCACCCAAAGCCCCAAAGGCCACCCCAAGGGCAGCCATACTGTGCTGCAGGGGTAGCTTGTGCTGTGGTCCCGGTGCTGTGAGAACCCAGGCACAGACAGGCACCCAGTCGTTCAACCCCTTTCCCTGGAAAATGAGGTCCAGCCAGATTAAGACACCTACGAACAAGGGTGATGTCCAGCATCTCCACCATCCAGAGCACATCCGACCTCCTGGGGGCTAACAAGACAAGAAGGGGGAGGCCTGACCCCAGAGATATCGCACAGCTCTGACAAGTGAAAGGTGTTGCCAATTCTGGAGTGTCCCTCAGTGCTCCAGGAAGTCACTTGAGCCCATCTGCCAGCCCTGTGGACCAGGAGCCAGCCCCAGAGGCAGCAGGAAAGCCAGGAGGAGGCCCAGCAGGGGGCGTGCTGGAGGTTGGTGGGGCTCAACTGTGCCCGTTTGGAAGCCTTCACCTAGCTGCTGCTGCTCATGATGCTCAAGAGGGACTGACATCCCACGAAGAGACATCTCCGGGACACCCTGCCCATCACACTGTGACTCGGCAGCCCCACTGCAAACTCACCCTGCATTTTTCTGCACTCTGACAGCGGTTGCCATGAACTGAACTATGCTTTCTCCACTCCCACCCAGGTCTCTCCCCTCCCCTGGTTCCTCACACCCCGTTTGACCATCTGCATAATTGGAGCTGTCCCCAGGGGACCAAAGCCAGGACTGATGCTGCTGTGCAGAAAGGGGTACTCCTAGGCCTCATAGCCAGCATCTCTCCAGCCACCATCACCCAAAGAGGCCGGTGTACAGCCACAGACCAGCTGGTACCGGAGCAAGGACAAAAAACTCCAGCTCTAACTGAGAAATTGGAGTTCAAGCCTTGGGCAGCTAAAGCTGCGATCAACGTTTTACCCGGTGTTAAAGCAACAGGTGGCTCACCTGCCTCATGGAGCACACCAGGAGCACTTCTGGACCACCACATGTAGGACATCACCATGGGGAGGAGAGGGCAGGGAGGTGCAGGAGATGAGGACCCTGCCTCCCATCCCGCTCGCTGTGTGTTTGTGCTCCGTCCCCAGCATCAAAGCATGAATGTGGCCAACAGCTGTTCTTCAGCCCCACACAAGAGGCTGAAAAGTGCCTGCAAGGGGCTCCCTCAGAAGCGGCAGTGGGACCCGTGAACTCAGCCCTGCTTCTCCTGGTTTTGAAGCCATCAGCTGTCACAGGCGCTGCCGTGCATGGTGCTGCCTGCTCCACTGCCAGAACACTTAAAACCAGCAGGAAGCCCCTCTTCAAAGAGGGGTCAAGCCCAGCTCTAGGTCTTGCAAGTCACCCAAGCAGGCATCTTGCTTTCCAATCATCCAGCTGACCATCAGCCCATCCACACACAGTAATGCTGCCAGGCAGACAGGACTGCCTGTCCCATTCACCTGACAGGAGGGATATGGCCTGGCTCCAGCCCCTGGGAGGACTGAGAGGGGCTGGGGCTCCACATGAAACTCTGATTTTGTGATCTTTCAGGCTTGGGACTCTGCTGAAGATGCAGGTGAGGCTGGTTGTCAGAGAGGACCACGTTTAGCCTGGCTGCCACATTGCTCCAAGCCATCACTGCACATGCATCCTGACCACTCCCAGTTTCCCAACAGCGGCTGCCCCAGAGGTCAGCAGAAACCTGACAACCCCCATCAGGGACTCCAGAAAGCTGCTCCAGCAGCACCAGGGACTGCAGCCCTGGCTGGCAGCATCTGCCCCAAGAGGAGCTGGGGTTTGTAGGTGGTCTGAGTTCAGCCGAGGGCAGGCTGCCGAGCAGAGACAATGCAGATGCTGAATGCCAGCGAGCAGGGGCCCTCCTGCTGCTCCCGGGAATGCAGTAGCCACACAGAGAAGACACAGATACAGACATTTAACAGCCATTGCTACTGTCAGCGCTAATGACTCAGTCTCTGCAGTTGCACCAACTCCACTGTCTGCAGGACACCTTGCGGAAGGGAGTCCCAGGGATTAAAAAAGCCTCGTCGTTGCCTGCATGCAGCTGTGTCCACCCTGCCAGGACAGGCCCCCAGAGACTGAGTCCCCGCCAAGCCAGCCTCTGGGCAGGGCGCAGCCTGGCCATGTCCCTCTGGCAGCCCCAGGCTCCTTTTTCTCTCCAGGAGCCGCAGAGCTCTAGAGCTGGAGGCCCCATGCCTGTGAGCTCTTTCTGCAGGTGTTCCAGCCCCACAGGAGCCAGCAGCCTCCACCACACGCTGTCCCGGCCCAGCTTGCAGTGTGGCACAGCCATCGTGCGGCCTGCCCCTAGCTGGGGCCAAGCCCAGAGCCGCCAGTCCTGCTCCCTCCCAGTAGATGCCCTTTCTGGCTCCTGGCTGCAGCATCTCGGGGAAAGAGCTGCTTTACAACATCATAACCTGCTCCCACCACTGCGTCCCGGGGCTGACTGGCGCAAGCTGCAATGCAGGTCCAGGGCCGCACCATCCAGGCCCCCGGCGCACAGCCCCTCCTCGACACCCAAGCCCCGTAGGATCCTCTATCCCAGCCAAGCTTTTGTGCCTGAGCACAGGGGTGAGGGGACCTCAGGAGATCTGGGATGCAGCAAAATGCCCAGAGACTGAGTAGCATCACCAGTTAAGCAGCATGTGCTGGGCTCTTACATGACATCCATCCCTTTTCCCTGCTAACCTTTCTTATCATCTGATGCAATGAGCGTTGACAGGATCAGGAGGAGCAACACAAGCACAGGGCATCAGTTTTGGACGGCTCTGGCTTCTTGTCCCCATGGGGCAGTGCCCCCAGCTGTCCCACCCAGAGTGGGGAGAGTGCACAGCTCAGGTGTGTGCAGCAAGTCCCGTCCCACCTCCTAGCACCACTGGCATTAAATGAGGTTTTGTCACCCTGCATGGTGGCACAGGCTGGAAGCAACTCATTCCCAGCAGGCTCCAGAGCCCTGCTCAGCATCCCAATTGAGCTGTCCTTAATGGGCTTCAATTTTAATTTGCTTTTATTGGAAAACACAGATGGTGACCCCTCCTCCCCCCACCCGAACATATACAGGGTAATAACATTTACGGGGGAAAGATATTATCTCCAAATACAGCCAAAGCTCCAGCAAGAGCCCCACCACCACAGAGTGACGCGCAGCTGTGCTGCACAGCCCTGTGCCTGGCTCGTAAAGGCAGGGCCACACAGAGCACAGGCAAGCCGGGGGCGAGGGGAGCAGGGAAGCAGGACCAGGGCCAGCAAAGGCGAACTGAAGACCAGGACTAGACCCTGGTGTGTCCAAGCAAGCCTGGCAGTGCCAGCAGATTAACCTGGTTAACTTCTTTCATGACCAGGTCCTGAAAAGCAATGTTGGGAGCTGCCCACTGCGGAGGGGTGCCCAAAGCAGTCCTCTCCCTGCGGTGCTGCTGCCCGGAGCTGGAGGGGCTGTGCTGGTGGTCCCATCCCCACCATCACCAGCCCAGACGGCTGCTCCGAGCACCCATGGCTCCAGCCAGCCACCTGCAGCCAGGCAGGGAGGCTCAGAGCTCAGGGTGGCTGCAGGGAGGTGACAACGGCACAGGGACCTGCCGCGCAGGGACATGCTGCACGGGCGGGCACAGCTGCAGAGGCAGCCAGGCTACAGCAGGCAGGGAGAGCCCAGTCACAGAGAGGAGCTGCTTCCAAGAACACACAGTAAGTCTGGAAAGGAGAAACTTTCTGTTCTCTCCAGATCCTGGCAGCAGCAACTGGGAGCAAAGGTACCAGCAGGGCTGCTCTGCAATGCCCCCAGCAAACACACCACTCCTTCCTGCCACCACCGCCTGCTGGCCCCGGGACAGCAGTGTGGTGAGCAGGGATGGAGAGTCCCCCAGCGAAGAAGGAGAACCAAGCAGCACTAGACTCATGCCTGAGCATCCAAATGCTGGTGCCTGCAAATGCTCCCACTCCTCTAGCACTGCCAGCCCCCTCGACACAGAGCCCAAAGCCCTGGATGAGGAGTGCGTTCATAGGCCCTTTTGTATCCGCTGCCACCAAAAGCACAGGGCGCACAGTCGAGCGGGGATGCTCTCCGCCGCATGTTTGGCTCCGTGCACCTACCTGCCAGCCAAGTGTTCCTGCTTTTCACTGTTTTTACTGACAGGCTGTAAATTTGCTTCTGGTTGGCAGCCCCAAGTGGGAACAGCTTCAGAGGAACTGCGCGGCCAGCTGCAGGCTCGTCTGTGCTGAGCTGCAGAGGGTTGCACCGTGCCCCCCAACCGGCTGTGGCACCAGGGAGCTCCGGGCTGGGCTCCCAGCCCATAGGAAGCCTTTCCCCAGGACAGACGCAGGAATTCCCAAAATCCCTGGCAAGGAGCTGGTGCAGTGCTCTCAGTCTGAGTTCCTTCTAGCAGCTCTCGAGGCCAGAGTTAAAGGCAGCATCTCTCTGCAGTCCCTTTGGTGTCTCCAGGGGTTAGCACGCAGCCATGCCAGAAATGTGAACCCTGCATCTCCACAGGCCCCACACCATAGATAAAGCTACGATAGAGACGGCAGCTGTTAACAGTGGGTATTTTTAGTGAGCTGCAAATGTTTCCTCCCTTGGGAAAACCAATACCTCACCGTGGAGAAGGCTTCCTCTTTCACGCACTGGTAATTCATTACACACTCATATAGCCTTCCTTGTCAGCAGGTTGAGCCAAGGGGCCGCCCTGCCAGCGGATGGCACAAGGCTGGTGCTGGCAGTGACCCTGCTCCAGCAAGGGATGCGCTCTGTCCATCACAGCACCACCGACCCAGCAGAGCTGCCACAGCGCTGCTGCCATGCAGGATCCGGTCAGCCTCCCTCTGCAGCACAGGCAAGAGGCAGCAGAGCAGGTGGGATGGGGAGGACGGACTTCCCATGCAGAAGTCCCTACAAAAGCCCTGTCCTCGCTCCCCCTTCACCAGCACTCCTTTTCCCTCTGAGCCACTTCTGGCCCTGCATGGTGCTCCCTGGATGCTCCTGGCCAGCGCCTGTGGATGAGCAGGCAGACCATCACCGCACATCTGCCCACGAAAACAGCATGTAGCAGAGGGGTGATTCAGCCCAATCATGGAGATGGCGTAGGTGACACCCAGCCATCAGCACCACGAGGAGGCAAACGCCAAGGACGCTCCTGGCGAGCAGAGGTAGGATACCCAGTGTAGCATTCACAAGCAGAAAACCAAGCTGCACACACGGGACAGCCCATGGGAGCTCTCTGTGCTGGGCCTGCCCAGAGACACCACAAGGCGGAGAGGTAAGTGCCTGGGAACCAGGTGGAACAGAGCAGCCCTGACGCAGGCAGATCAGCTGTGGGACTGCCTGGGGAGATGAAATTATGGGCTGGGGGCCCGGCTGGGGGCTGGATGCACTCCTGCACTGGGCAGCATCAGCTGTCTCCTTGTCACTGCTGGCACACACAGCCCTGCAGCCCTTCAGGGACAGAGGTGACCCTCCCCAGGCAGTGCAGCCCTGCTCCATATCCCGTGCTGCAGGAAAAAGCCAGCCCAGCTCTCCCACAGCGTCCTGCAGCAAAGTCCTCCCAAGCACCTCAGCCCTCCTCGCACCAGCGGTCCACGTGCCCTCATGCTGTCCAATCACCCTCAGGTCCCTGCTAGCCTCATCCACTGCCTCCTTCCTCCCCCCGGCCTCTCTCTGTCCTCGCTGGGTCCCCACTGTCCCCAGGTGCTGGCCTCTACCTGGCCGTGCTGCTCCGAGAAGCCCCCTGGCACTAAGGGCTGTGCTCATGTCCTGCAAGGCTGCCCTCCCCTTTACACACCCCATTACCTTCCCCACCACCACATTCGGCTTCCCTATCTCCCACTGCCTGAGTGCACAGGCAAAGCCAACCCCGCCTGCAGCATCCAGATGCCTGCACTGCCTCGTCCCGGGGACGGAAGGTGTCCAGAGCCACAGCACCAGTTCAGCTACAGCACCTGCCTTGGGTGTAAATTCCCAAAGGCCCAAGAAATCCAGCTGGCTAAGGGGGGGGTTAGAAAGGAGACAAAAGCCCCTCCAGGGCCAAAACCTCTGCTACAACTTCCATTAGCAGACACAGAGGGGAAAGCGCTGCAGCAAGGCTGCCACACTCTGCAAGGGCTGCTTTGAGAATCTGGGGTCTGGAGACTGGCATGGGAGTGGGGAAAGCCCACGCCGGGATGGTTCTGCAAGTCTGCAAATCAGCCTGGAGAAGAAGCCAACAGCCTACGAACCAGCCCTGTCTGATGCAGGCAGGGACCTTCCCCACCGGGGATGGTGGAGAGCACGTGCTGGGGTCTCACACTGCTGCTGGGAAATATTTCTGGAGACACCAACACTTAAAGAGACTCGTTTCCAACATAAAAATATCACAATCAATGTGGGCAATCACAACGCAGACCTCATTTTGACAGCTGAAGATGAGCAGATCAATGAACCAAAGATGAGCAGTTGCCTAGGTACAGACAAACATAATCTGATTACACATATGTGGGAACAGATTTTTGCACCCACCAATAAGAAACACACTTGGAGGTGTAAAGGGGGCAATTTCCAAAAGTTGAAAGGGATTATTAGCAAAAATTGATTAGGGGAAAAATGTAAACAAAAACAATGAAGAGTAATTAGAGCTAGCTTAAGAAGGCTTTGCCAAAATCTCATAAATCTGCAATTATAAAAGAAGGCGTCCTTAGTAAAAAATTGTCTTGGCTTTGAATAAAAGAAAAAAATGCAGTAAAAATAAACATATTGTATAAATTAAAAAAGGGGGAAGTTGGCAGCAGTAAATTAGCAGTTATAAAATGCAGACGGTTGCTAGAGGAAGTTAATGTATCAACGAAAAATCTACTGCCAGCAAATGTAAAGGAGAGAAAGGGGAATTTTTAAATACATCAAAAGCAAACAAAATCAGAACTGCGGAGAAGTGAGTTCACAGGGATGCTCAAGTGTAAACTCCTGCAGGAAAGGAACAAGTTCCCAACACACTTCACTGCCTGTGCCTGGAGAGACACCGGAGCACACAGCTCCAGTGCCACGGGATTTCCCTGTCGCGCTAAACGCTGCTCCGAGGTCCCTGTAACCATTGCTGGCAGCGTCCCGGCCACCGCGGTGGCTGCTCACCCTGCCCCAGCCAGGAGTGAGGGATGCACAGTGCCAGGGCCACATTAGCAAGTTTAGAGGAGCTCCCCTTTTCTTGGCAGCAGCACGATCCGCAGGGTAGCTATTTGCTCTCGAGCAGATCCTTTGTGTGGTCGGTGGAACCCCTGCAGACCTGTGGGGAGAGGACAGCCCCCAGCACCAACAGCTCTCCTCACCCACTCAGACATTTTTTGCTATAAGGAAGCCAGGCATCAAGCAGGGACAGAGCAGTCCAAGAACTGTGAAAATTTTCATAGCATCCCACAGGGCTTACAGAAAAGAACCCAGGGCTCTTGGTCCAACCCCATCCCCAACATGTGACTGGGGCCGCAAGGGCTTTGCTGAGCTGAGCCTGGGAGACCTCCAGGGATGTGGAGGTCTGCAAAGTGATACAGAGACCTCCAGCTGCTTCAGCAAGGCCTTCCCAGACCAGGAGAAAGCCCAAAGCACATGGTGCTGCCTGCACAGAAGCAACGGTTGCCCTACAGGAGAACTGCTGCAGGATCCATCCTGGCCCCCAGGGCACAACCTGATCACCAAACCCTAACCCCTAGGCTCTGCAAGAGCCATGGCAGCTGCCAGGGCAACTCAGCCAACATCTTGGCATGAGACAAGTCAAACCGAAGCGGCCTCACAGCAGCATGCCAGGGAGACGCCTGAGGTATTAGTTGAGCAGCCGGGAAGTAGGACAATACGGCAAGCATCAGGGAGGGAGGATCTGGGGCTGAGAGCTCTGCAGACCAAAAATAAGGACCCAAGTGTTTCAGCCCAGTGCTCCCCACTTCCTTGCTCTGTGCCTCAGATGCTTTGTAAAGTGGGTGCAGCAATGGGATCCCCATCCTGAACAAGCTTTGCGGACAAAAGTGGCAGAGGTATCAGCATAGGTATTCACAAACATTACCTAAGAGTCAAATCCAGCCCGGGAATGCACAGCGCACTGAGCGGGACACAGCCACATGTCCCCAGCAGGCTGGCGCCAGCCCTGCCAGCTCAGCTCAGTGGCAGCAGAGGCAGCCTGGCAAAGCACTGCGGAGGTGCACGAGGCAGCCTTTGCCCAGCCCTTCAGAGGGGAAGGAGGTGCTTCTGCAGGAGTGTGTTTCCTTGTGAGCCTTCCTTCTGCATCTCAGCTGGGCTCACAGCTCCTCTGCATCCCTTGCGGTGCCTCCACGCAGCCAGTGCCACCCCAGCCAGCACAGACGCTGTGCTGCCACTGTACACCGCAGGACAGGAGCGCACAAGCCACCCAGACTGCCTTACGGGCAGGAGTCAAGGTGGGGAAGGACAGACATCCCTGAGCCATGCCTCTGCAGCCAGGGCTGTATACCCTGCTTCAGCCCAGAAGTGCAGCACTGAGTTTTCCAGCAGGGAAAGTCCCTATTTCAGTTCCTTTTCTCACCCACACGTCTCGCAGCACTGCCCAGCTCCTCCAGAGCTCCTGCACCAGGAGGAGGTATCGCTCTTCCGCTGTGGCTGCAAGGAAACTGAGGCAGGGAGCCCTCCCCACCACCTGTCCCAGGACATGCCCAGGAGAGGGCTGATCGAGAGGAAATCAGTGAGCATGAAGCACCTTGTCCCCTTGTAACGCCTGAACTCACTGGGCAACCAGGCGTGAGGCTGTGGGGAGGGTGGCACAGCACTGAAAAGAATACCGAGGGGCCAGGAGAGCAGCAGGATGGACAGCACGGTGGGAGCAGCAGTGCCTGGAGAATTTAGAGGTTGGTTTTAGCTTGACACCAATCAACTCCTCCGTGCCTCCCCAGCACATGACAGTGAAGTGACACCAGGACAGTTAACCTAGAGACACGCAATCGGCAGCACACTCGCTGCTGCACCTGCAAGCCCTGTGAGGAAGCAGCGCCCTTGGGGCTGCGCCTGCGCTCCCTTCCAGCCCCCCAGCCCTCGAGTGCTCTTTGCAGGGCACACAAAGGGACCGTATGGGATCCACATCCCCGCTCCCTCCCCATACGCAAAGCCACCTGGCCAAGAAGAGCAACATCATATCCTCCGAGCACCAAAGGATGTGAGGACAAACACCTACAGCTTTGCAGTGCTTAGCACTTACTGTCTGAGCCTCATAAAAGCAACACACTTCCAAAATTTAGTGTACAGAATGACCGAGGCATTACCTGACAACCTCCTCAGCCTTGACACAGGAAATCAGGCGAAAAGTCTTGTGCAGAGAACGCACCATTCCCTGAATTCCCTACTCAGCATGAAGCAGACTTTATAAATCAATGTCTGCAGGAGGAAGACACATGCGGGAGCAGCAAGTTCATCCTCCCCTTGCTGTTGCACTCTAGATGGTCTTTGAATCTCACAAGTGTGATGGGAAGGGATCTCTGGAGGGCTCAAGTCCTATCTCCTGCTCAGGGATGCACCAGACCCCTGAGAGCACAAAAAGAAGAGGACTTTGCTCTTCTCCCACTTCCCAACACTGCACATGGTCCTCTGTCATCCCCATCTCCTCACTCACCTGCAAAGCCCTTTTAGGAGATGCAGCCCTTGAGAGCAGCCTAGCAGGTTCTGCTGTCACCCCACAGTGGCTGCAATGGCCAAGCTATGGGAAACTGCCAGGGACATAAGCATCCCACCTCGCTGACGGTGGAGCAGATGGGCTGCCAGGTCTGGGACATGCAGGGAAGTTATGACAGGTAACAAGTTTCAGTGGGCATGTGTGTAGTCTGGGCCAAGGGTGGCCTCAGATATCCTCAAGACCAGACTTGCCTGTGAGGCAGAGCTTGCAAGCATAGCTCCGTGTGTGGCCAGAGCATCTCCTCCGGAGTGCCTGGGACCCTGGCGTACCTTGGCATGCTGCTGAGCACCAGGGAGGCCACTCCCGGCCACCAGTGCCATGGGGAACCCAGAGGCTGCTGTGCCACCACACCACAGCACAGACACGACCCTCTGACCACTTGTTCCGGAGCCAGGCAACTTTTAAGCAGCCACAGAGCAGGGGAGAGTGCAAGCGCAGCCCGGTACTCTGCAGCAGCACTGCTCCTCCGAACCAGGAAGCTGGAGCGAACCCAGCTGATTCGATCTGGGTCGGTAGGGACCAGCCTTAGGTACAGGTGTCAGATCCCCGAGCAGACAGGCCACGAGTGCCGCAGGCCCATTTCACCATGAATCATTCCATGGTAGTGTTCTGGGGGATGCTAACAGGGCTTTGCAGCTCGCCCCATCCCCCCATCAAGGGGGGGTTTCTCCCCCCTTGCAGGACATGGAGCAAGAGAGGCAGCGCTGCTGGTGCCTGCAAGAGGGCAAGGGGCAGCAAACTGCAGCAGAGCTCCGGACATCCTCTCATGGAGCAGCAGGGCATTGAGCCCAGGTGACTGCCAGCCTCCCACTGTCCCCAGCCCCGCAAAGCTGCAGGGCAGCACAGCGCCCATGGGACAGGGCGCTGAGCTCGCTCTTCCCATCCTGCTGGAAACCCTCACCTAGATCTTCCTTGCAACCGTTGCCAGATGCTGCCTGCTCCATTAAGTCCCTCTTGTCATGGCACTTACCTAGCTGTTCACCATGAACGTCGGCAGCCTGGATGCTGCCCTCCTAGCAGAAAATCAACGCACGAGGCGAGTGTCCCAGCACCTGTCCCCATGTCCTGGAGGGCAGCGACAGGGGGCAGCTGGCCCCAGCTCTGCAGGAGTGTGCCCAGGGCCTGGCACCCAGCGCAGCACGTGCTCTCGCACACATACACACACGCACTCACATGTGTACATGCTCAGGCCTCTGCAGGGTCCCCTCAGGTGGGCAGGCGCAGCTCGCACTGGTAACTGCACTCTCGTGCATGAGCAAACCCTGGTGCACACAGCCAGGTGCTGAGAGCAGAGCTCACCTCTGGTGTGGAAAATGTCTCCTTTAAGTGAAAAATACCTTGATTCACAAGGGAATACCTTCCCTCGTCTCCCACCAGGGAAGGACACAATGCTCCTCTGTCATTTCCTGATGTATCCTGCCTGGAGAGCAGAGGCTCTGGGGCTGCTGCTACCCCCCAGCACGGATGCTGGTGGATGCACAGGGCTGCTCGCCCCCTCTATATCTGCTCACGCTGCTGGAGATTTATAGATGAATAAATATCTGTTGGCTGACCCTCTGTTTATTCCTCTCAGAGAAAATAATTAACTCTTGATGAAGTTCTGACTCATGGTACATGGATTTGAAGAACTTGGTAAAACTGTCCTTAAAGCTGCCTCAGTTTAAGCACAGGCAAAAACATACCATAACATTGCTGGGCCCCGTGTTGTGCTGGGGCAGGGGAAAGGCAGGGGGACTCCTGCAGGTGCCAGTCATGCTGTGCCACCTGGGGGTGGCATCCAGCTGGTTGCAACTGCAGAGGAGCTGGGCAAGTATAAAACGAGATGATCCGATCTTCAGTGACTTTTCCCTCTTATAACTTTTCTTCCTTCAGATACCACAAATTTGCTCAGTGGCGTGACTCATGGGAGAAAGCCCTCAAATTGCTCAGCGCTGAAACATCTCTGCCTTGTGTAGTGAGCTGCCCAATGCTCCCAGCTCAGCAAAGGCCTCAGGAGCAGCAATGTTTTGCATTGCAGAGGAACAGGTGACAGGAAAGGGCACCTAAACTACTTGGCCACCACCAAACATGTGGCACCCACAGCTCCTCTGAGATGGTACCTAGGACGGGGCAGAGCACTCAGTGATGTGCCGGGGTGCAGAGCCCAGCAGCGCTCACTACAGGGATGGTGCAGTCCTTGCAAATAGACATATAACACTTGGGGGCTGCTCCTGCTTTGGCTGCCCCCCTAAAAGAAATGCTGTTTCGGTTCCGCACAGAGCAGCGGAACATCAGACCCTGGAAAATACAACATTGAACGCCCACAAACTGCACGCACAAACAAAAAAGCTTCGACCCCTTTTTGCTGCAGGGAGGCGGGGAGGGCTGAGCAGGGAGCACCCCACCACGCACTGACATCCGAACCGGCCTGGGGGCAGATGAGCCCCCATGCAAGCCCTGAGGGCTGGTGGCTGTCTGCAGCGAGGCCAGTCGTCACAGACTTGGCAACGGGTGTCCAACCGCAGTGGCGGGTGAACAAAGAACAGTTCACGGCTCCATCGATCCAGAGGTCAGACGGGTGAAGCATGAGCATCTGGTCCAACACTGCCCAGCGTGGGCCAAAGGACATCCCTGCATTTATTTAGACAAGGATGAGCCTTTCAGAAGGAAGCATCAAATATTGCTTTTAAGTTTCCCAGGACAGAAAGCCCTCCCTGGCCTGCTTTCTGCCAGGGCTGCAGAGCTGGCTGGAGGCCTGTGCCGCCTGCCCCAGCTGCCCAGGTGCTGCTGGAGGCCCTGCACAGAGGCTGGCAGTGAACGTCTGCTGAGAGGAACGATGGCAGCAAGGTGCAGAACCGCAGGCAGCGCAGGCGCTCGCTTCTGGCCCTGTCTGGAAACCCACAGACAGGGGAGAGCACCACACTGTGTCCTGTGAGCTTCCCTCGGGATGCCGGGGAGCTCTGCCCGGCCCCAGCCCGTCGAGGGGGCCTCAAGCAGCGCGAGGCCACCGCCTGCCGCCAGCAAGGCCGCAGCTGTGGCGAGGCACACGGGAGACATCCCCTCTTGGCCTTCCGAGCTGTCGCACAGCAGGGTAACCCTGATCGAAGGCTGTCAGCAGCTCTGTAGGCTTGTGTCCAGCCATCTTTGCTTTTATTACAGAATCCCTTCAGTCTGAATCTTCCGTAGGAGGCGTATTACCAGGGAAACGTTTGCTCCCTCCAGCCCCACTCCCCTCCACGCAGCACCCACCAGGGTGGAGTGAGCAGAGCCAGCCCAGTGTGCACCTGCATCCAGCAGTTCCAGAAAAGCTTAACACAAGAAACAGGCTTTTGCTGCAGCTGAACACAGGCTTACAGATTTCAAAGACAGAAAACTGACTGGTCAGGCCGCCTGCCCGGCCCTCTGGCCCAGCACATGCCTGAGGACACTGGAAACAGGGGGGTATTAGCCAGAGGGAAGAGCCAGAGGGTCAAAAACGGTTTATGAGAAATCAGTCCTTTGATCTACAGATTACCAGCAATAGCGGATCGACTACATCCCTGGGTGAGCTGCTGCACACTTAATTAGACATGTTATTAAAAACATGCTCCTCTACTCGTCTGAATTAGTCCAGCTTCCAAGCCACAGAGTCCTGCCCTGCTAAATTAAGCAGACCTTCACTATTAACAACCTTTCCTCCAGGCCGGGACTGGCAGACAAGGCAGAAGACACTCCTTAATCTGCTGGATAAAGCAAATGACAAGCAGGTTTTCCACACCTCACATCATGACTGTAGGTGTTTTGTTTTTTTTTATTTTGATTCTCCTTTGGATGCAGACACCGGGAACAGACCCAGCATCCAGGGCTAGCCTCCGTTTCACAAAGAAAGCACTCACTGGCTTATCAAGCAAGGATCTGATCAGCTCTTTCAAACCAGGGAAACACTTTTCAGAAGCCCTTCCAGAGGCCAGGACACCCCGGTCAGCATCTCCTGCCCCACAGCTGTGGGCTGTTCTTTCTGCTCCCAGACATACAGCGGGGATCAGCCAAACTCGGACACACTTTTGTTTCCATCACCTACCAAACTGTCTCGGGTGTAACTACCCTATCCTCTCCAGTCTTTACTACTCTTCCAACATTGGTACTTACTGCAGACAGGGATCTCATTAGAAGTGCTGCCGAAAAAGTGCCGATGACCAACGTATGGTATTTTCCTATGACCAGCCAGCTTTAAGCCCCTTCAGCACATGCTGCCCTAAGGCCTGTAAAACCCTTTTTTGCTGGAACACCATGGGAACCTCTCCCTGTACACCTAATGCTGCTGAATTACACATAAATGGCTTGAAAACCCCATTTACCTCTGCAAAAACTCTTAGGGTGACTCATCTGTCCCTCAGTTTGAAAGCACCAAGTGCTGCCCACCTACTTTCCTCCACACTAAAGGACTCTGTACTGCACATACCCATGATCTCTGCATCATTACTGCCAGCCTGAGCAAAAGGAGACAGGGTATGTCCTCACGGGTAGCTTTGTGTCCCATGATAATGAAAAGCAAGTCCTGCCACTGCCCTATTCCCCCAGATGGCACACTTTCCCTGGCAGAGCAGAGCACCAACAGCCCCCACCTGACGGCATTGTCCCCCACAGCATTTCGGAGCTGTCTGGGTCACTGAGGACCGGTACACGTCCTGGGGCTGGGCCACCCACCCCACACCCCTGCAGCAGGACCTGGCCTGTTCACTGCTCAGCCCCGCTGCCAGCCAGCAAACCTGCCTCGCTCCCAAAGCCTTTTATTAGAAACACACAGGCACAAAATGATTCAAGTGGAATCCATTACACAGCATTTAGTACATATCATTTGTATTTCACAGCCAGCAATCCTTCCGATTTCACAGGGAAATGGCTATTAAAAACCCCGCTGCAGCCGACGGGAAGGAGACGGTGCACCAGGTGGGAGTGGGGATGGAGGGAGCATTTCTTCAGATCTGGCCACGCTTGCTCGGCTAGGGCTGGGCACATCTGGATATCTCACTGAGACAACCAGCAGCCCTCTCCCGGCGCACAGTGCTGCGTCCCCCACTTGCCAGATGCAAAGCCTCCCTCTCTAGACTATTCAAGCTGTTGCTGTGCAGGAGAAAGCAGCTCTGCTGCCTGCAAATAATTCACCCATATCTGACTCAGATGCTTTTTGAAGCTGGGGTATGATTGCAAATTATTCCTACAAGGAAAGAGAAACTCTGAAACATGTTTAGTGTTTAGTTCAGCACCACTCCTGCAAGGCATCCTGAAGACTTTTATAGTTCATGCACAGCAGGAGTGTTGTACTATGCCTGACAGACAAATCTACTCATGGGTTAGCTCCTCTCCCACCTCCTAGGTACTTCATTCGCCAGACACCCAGGATAGGGTCTCTGGGGCCATGAGGATCCATGGCCAAATGGGATTGTTGCCACCGGGCAACGCTTTTTATGTACCACCATCATTTGGGGCAGAGTAAGAGAAGAAAATACAAAGACATGTTTTAAACCCTGAACCTGACTGTTCCTAGAAAGATGCAATTTCCTAAAGAAAAGGCTGAAAGGAATTAAAGGAAAACACAGTTTTCACCAATCCCCTGCTACATAGAAGGCATGTGATGCCATAAAACGAGAACGGTGACTAATCTCATCCCGTAAAATGAGAACAGCAGGTGACGCCAGCATGAGCATCTTGACCCATGAGAGACCTTTTCAAAATATAAATTGTGACTTGGGAGGTTCAGGTTGGATATTAAAAGATTATTTAGGATATTGCTTCCTCAGAAGGGCAGTACAGACCTAAGGCAGGCCACCAGAGAGGTGGGGGATCTCCAGCACTAGAGGTTTTCAGGACTTGACTGGATAAATCCACCGGCTTCCTGATCACTGCTACAACTGGGGCAGGGGGACCTCAGGAACAGGGACACCAGAACTGGAAAACATTTCCTACTCTGATCAACAACGGAGATGCCCTGTTTTACTGATGGAGTTGAAAAACCTTAGTCTCCTAGAAGGTGAGCAAACATAGCTTCCAATCACTTCCCCAGCACAATGTCTCCCTACATAACGATGCAAGCCACTGTCTCATCCAGACCCATTTGACATCCCATTGTCCTCTTCTACTGGCAAGCTGAGCTACAATGCACATTTCTGAATTTTTTCCACAGAAAGGTTGGCTGGAAATATGGTCTGGGACACACTCTCCTTCGTCATCAAGACCAATCTCCACAACAACCATCCAAGGAAGTAGGAGCCACCCCATCCCACTGACAACACAACCCCTTCTGCCTACTCCACAATGCCCATCTGTTTAGTATTACAACTTAGTTGAAGGAAAAAAAAAAAAAAAAGGCATCACTTTCTCTTTATTGCGTTGTGAAGCAAAAATCCAGCAGATGCACAAAGACAGCGAGGCATGAATAAGACAGGGTCTCCTGGCCTAACAGGCTCATGGATATGAGTGTGAGTCTCTGTGCCTTGGCATGTTTCTAGCAAATTCAGGGGCTCACCCACCTTTCAGTAGATGCCAAAATAACTCTTTTTCCTTAACCAGCAGCAATGCATCAAGACTGAACTCTCACAGCCCAAAACCAACAGAGACTCTCCCTGGTGAGACACCACCAAATGTCTAGGCAGGACTCCTCTTCTCATCTGAAAGCTGCTTTTAGCTGGGCAGCAGGTCCTTCCCCATCAGCAAAAGAGAGCACCTCTCCTGGTCACAAAGGAGAGGTTGCCGCTGCATGTCCTCTCAAATCCAGCCACCAGTGGTCTTTCTTCAGTCCCCAAACATCCCATTCACCTCACCTAATACTGTGCCTCTCCTGAGGCTGGGGAAGTCTTGGACTCTCCTCTCCAAGCCCCTAGATGCCCCAGGGAGAAGGGAGCTCTCAGGCGAGGAGGTCACCTCTGAGCTGAGATGTGAGGACCTCACCAAGCACCTGCTCATCAAAGCCTTTTGGCACATATGAAATATAGAATCCAATTCCAAAACACCAGCTGCCAACCAATCTCTGCACGGAAGCTCCTGCCTTTTGTTTATTTAGGACACTTGCATACCTAGAGGATGCATACCCCAGCACACACAATACAAAGGGAGAACAAGGGGACTGTAAAGGCAGTAGCCATGGCCCCATAGGCCTTCGGCATTTTCTTTCAGCAGGAGTCTGGCCAGGGCTACTGAGGAGGAGGATGGTGAGAGCCAGGCTGACCAGCATGCCAGCCGAGCCACAGCACTCTGCTATCACCTCCTCGAGCCATGACTCCTCCAGTGCATGGCTTGTGTGCAAAGAAGGGGGTCTAACCATGCTGTCATTGATGTACTGAATTGGGTTTATGTGGCAAGGGTTTGGTACCAGGGGGACTGTGGGGGTCCTCTGTGAGCACAGCCCAGAAGCTGCCCCATGTTAGAGAAGAGACAGTTCCAGTCGGCTTCAAAATGGACCTGCTGCTGGCCAGAGCTGAGGCATGAACAATGCTGGCTGTGCCTCTGTGAGAGCACATTGTAGAAAGGGAAAAAACTGCTGCACAACAGCAGCTGGGAGAGAGGAATGAGAAATGAGAAAGAGTCCTGCAGACACCAAGGTCAGTGCAGGAGGAGGGCAGGAGGGGCTCCAGGCACCAGAGCAGAAGTCCCCCTGCAGTCCATGGAGAGGCCCATGGTGGAGCAGGCCGTCCCCCTGCAGCCCATGGATACCACACGGAGCAGATCTCCACGCTGCAGCCATGGAGGAGCCCACATGGAGCAGGTGGATGAGGCCTGAAGGAGGCTGCGGCCCATGGGAGCCCCCGCAGGAGCAGGCCCCGGGCTGGAGCTGCAGCCTGTGGAGAGGAGCCCATGCAGGAGCAGGAGGCCTGGTGGGAGCTGCCGCCCGTGGGAGAGCCATGTTGGAGCAGTTTGGTCCTGAGGGATGGACCTTGTGGTACGGACCCATACGGGAACAGTGCTTGAAGAGCTGCTGTCTGTGGGAAGCCCACACAGGATCAGGTCGGGAAGGAGGGCATCCTGTGGGAGGGACCCCATGTGGAGCAGGGGCAGAGAGTGACCATGAAGGAGCAGCAGATGACAAAGTGTTCTGCACTGACCACAATCCCCATTCCCTGTTCCCCTGCACTGCTTGGTGGGAGGAGGTAGAAGAGGGTGGATGGGGTGAAGCTGTTTTTAGTTTGCTTTTAGTTCTTACTGCTCCAGTCTGTTATCAATAGGCAATACATTATGTTACACTCCCTGTGCTGAGTCTGTTTTGCCCATGACAGTAATTGGTGAGTGATCTCTCCGTCTGTATCTCAACTCAGGAGCCCTTTTTCATCATATTTTCTCTCCCTGTTCCTTTGAGGAGGGGGAGTGAGAGACTTTAGCCAGCCATCAGTGTGAAACCACACGTGCCAGTCAGCCAGAGCTAGGACTAGTCTACACTGTAAATTCATCACAGGGTAGTTAATCCAAAAAGGATGCCAGAGAAGACACCTCAATTTGCACTGGTTCAGCTGAGCCACCATTGTACCAGTATAAATCACAAACACGCTCAGGATTTTAAATTGGGCAACAACACACAATGAAAAGCCAACGTGTGATGGACATAGAGCCAACAACCCAGCTCTCACCACTAGATTTCTGCTTCTCACACTGCCTTCTGCTGTCTTTGGTACCTGTCAATATCTGTCATCATTACACTACACCATGCCCTGTGATCGGTGAGGACAGGCTTGTTACATAATTTTAATGCACAAAGTGCATTAAAGACCCCGAGGTCTATGATTTTGTACCTCATAATGACACAGAAAGAGGGCTGAATCACTGGATTGGAAGCAAGTAATTGCCCCATCACTGGTGATCACAGCCTGCACTGGCCAAAGGGAGGACAGGCCAAACCTGACATGCTTTTGCCTGATGCTCCAAATGCAATAATTTCCCAAATCTCAAGAATATTTGCAGGTGGAGTCAACCAGGAAGCAGGAACAAAAAAGCACAAACAAAAATCAGAGTGGTTTTCAAAGAAAAGCTTATACAACCTTCTTTTTTGGTTTTAAGGCTACAGTTTGACAATCTAGGAAGAAAACTTCAACCAAAACCAACCTAAGAGTAACAAAATGCTGGTGAAAACTGCACATACAAAGGCAACACATGAGAAATGGAAGAAGACTAAGCAGGCAACCCATATTTTACTGTGACTGGCATGAAATGAAGCAAGTTAATAAGGGAAACCTGTGGAAAAAACTGTATCTGGCATGTCTGAGTGAAGAAAAAGCTGTGTTGTTTTTGTAAGCACATAGGCAAAATTCTAAGTAAAAAATTCAGAATTCATAGAAACAGAGAACAAAGGTTGTTTGGAGAATTTTTAGTTCATTCTTCTACCCTCAGCTGGGCTAATTTCCATGCCAGATCAGGTTACTCGGGGCCTTGTCCTGCTGGGCATTGAAAATGCCCAAGGATGGAGATCCTGTCACCTGTCAGTGCTCCACCATTTTCAGGCCGATTTTTTGTTGTTGTTGTTTACATGCAACCAGAAATTCCCTTGCTGTAGTTTTTCGTAAAGGTTTGTAAAAGATGTCCATGGCCAGCCAGTCTGTGTGTTTATTAGGAAAGTAGGATTTTATTTCCATAGCTCCTCTGGAGGATAGGACTGCTTCCCCCTGTTAGCAGAAGGATTACTTGGCTCATACATAACTAACGACCTAGGGACTGTTTGACTGTAATTCTCTTAAAAATCACACACGCCATTTGCAAGCATCTAGAAAATAACTAAGCCTTTGGCCACAACCTGAACAAATGCATCAAGACCATATGGTGACCAAACAACTCAGCTCATTTCTACATGGACAAGGTGCTTTTTGGAGCTGTGAGAAGCCACAGCCATTGTTTATTTTCATTTCTGGGCATTTACGATATGCCAGTTTCATAAACTAGCCCAAGGAACCATGGTCACATGAAATTCCTGTAAAACACCTCCACAATAGGTTGAAAAAATCCAATTCTGGAACTAACCATTAACATCAACTTGGAAGAAAACCACAAAGAAGCTCCACGGACTGACATGAATAACTGGGCAGTGGAGCGAACCTACACAGCTCTTTCCAGTCCCGTGCTTCCAGACAGCATCCTTGTCTCCTTTGCCAAGAGGAGGAGAGATGAGCCCGGAAGCACTCTGGAAGGCAGGAGGAGACTTCAAAAAGATCTTGGCCACTTGCAACAGCAGGGTGAGGAAAAGATGGTGCAGACCCATGAGCCCCACCAGTCAGTGGAGAACACACAAGGCAGAGGACAGCTTCTGACTGAGAAGTATCAGAGCTCATAATACTTCAGGGACTGGAATTGGGAGAGGGAGAACTAAAAAAAATAAAAATAAAAATCAAACACACTTCACAGTGACAGACCCAACAGGCTTCAAGAATTAGCAAGTAAGACCCCATGAGAGGATGCCCGGGAGAAGAAGAGTTAAGGAAAGCTGGTAAGTCCTTAAAGACAATAATACAGAAGCATCTCAGTACACAAGAAGGATCAAGTTTAGTAGATGCACTGTGATTATAATGCAGTAAAATCGTAGGCATTCAAGGTCTCGCTTAGCCTGAAATCACTTCTGGGAAAATAATGAAAATGCTGATGTAATTCAAATCATAAAGAATTAAAGAACAGGAGTATAATTAGCACCAGTCAACATACTTCTACAGGAAACACGTCTTGTCAAACAAATCTGATTTCATTCTTCACTGAGATTACAAGTTTGATTGGTAAGAGTAACCGTGTACATGCAAGAGGCTTTCTGACTACTGAAACCAGAAGGCGTGACGGCAGCACGGGGAAGCAGAGCCAGCCGTGCCAGCGACAGGCAAGCCGTTGCCTGGGCGTACAAAGCAGCACTACTCCATATCGCCAAAAACACACTAAAGGGATTAAGAGCTGATTAGCTGGCAGGTTTCAAGTAACAGTTCCCAATGCTGCCAGCCCCCACAGACCTCAGCGGGCTCGGCAGGAACCGGCCCCAGGTTCCTTTTCGCCTTACAGTTAGCATGCTGGAGAGGGATGAAGGAAACTGATGCTGAAATATCTAATGCTCTCCCAGACTCACAGAGCATCCTCAGGTAAAGGATGTGGCATTCGCCTCCCCTGACGTTAGCCATATGGAAAAATAATGCTTCTGCTTTAATGTAGTTGTTAATTTTCTACAGATAGTAATGACAGAGAGAGATGGGCCTCTGAGGACAAGCCAGAAGATCTAAAATTGCCATCCTAGACAGGTGGACTGAATTGCCCTCTGCAGGATACTATGTGAGGGATTCTTGCTAACAGCTTATATTAGAAAACTTATTTTTGTTCTAGTGATCAAATCATCCTCTAAGGAAAGTTGGGGGCAGGGGTGGGGGCAAAATCCTTAAAATAATTCAAACTATGTTAGGAAAAGCCTTGGAAAGCCTGGGCTCCTCAAGCAAATGTCCCTGAAGCGACTGCTGGTGTGGGTCAGCAGATGTAAACACAAGCCAGGAAAAACTCCAGATGGCCCAAGTGACTCGGTGACAGTGAACCAGGGAGAACCCTGGAGCGCAGCTCCTCCCTGCACGCCTCCACCCTCTGGCCAGCTCTGGCACCGCAGGACAGAAGCTGTTCCCACCCGACAGACGTTGGCTGTGCGTGAAACAACAGGACGGCCTCGGTCCTCGTCCAAGCAGGCAGGTGTCCGCAACAGGACTGACGTCACAGCCAGGGCCCTCATTGGGAGCGTGATGGATTAGGGCTAAGTCTGGGTGTGCAGACGAGCACCGTCTTCTTTAACGCATGGGATTTTATCTCTGGGGCTCCCCCTGCACAACTACCTGGACAAGTGGACACGGAGCAGACCACAGCTGACAACGCCGGCTGTTTCTCAGCTGTAAGGACAGCAAACTACTCAGGAGACACCGAGGATTTCACTCTTCCTTTCTGTTGCTCTGAGAGGAGGACTATGATCACGGTTTTAAAAAGGGGTTTTCCCTTCCAGGAAATAGAAGATGACTGTTCCACGCAGGAGCACCTGCAAGGACTCTGTCCCACAGGTGAGCTACCACAAGACACAACTGAGGTGTGCACAGTCTTAGCACAAGGATGCAGCAGCTGAGACAGGGACCATCCTTGGCACCACATGCATTCATCTGTTACCTGCCTGTGGCGCTGGAAGGGGTGAACAAGAAAGCCCAAAGCACCCTAAGAAAGTCTCACAAGTGCTATTAAAATGGGGGCTCTCCAATGGCAGACGTCACACATGAAGGTGATAGTGGAAGTGCACCCATGGTTAGAAAGAGACCACTCGGCGCCCAGCCTGAGTTTTAGGATTTTCAAGAGCTTTGGGGAATTTGCTCAAACTACAACAGAGACGAGACAGGTTAGAAGAGTGCTGGAAGATAGGAAAGGGAAATTCTCAGGCCCTTGCCCACCCCAAGGATAGGCAGCACTCCCCAGTGCCCCAGCAAATGGCAAATCCATCCTGAAAAATATCTTAGCAATAGGGAGAGAGCAGCTGCTGCTGTCAGTGCCTTCTGGGCTTGTCACCACTGCCTCTTACCCCCTGCTTCCCCAGCCAGATCTCCTGACATCCAACACCGCCTCTGCCAAGTCAGCCCAGTTGGGTTCCCCCACTAATGCAAGCAGAAAAGCCATTCTTTGGGGGCTCCTTTAAAGCAGTGCCTCCTCCCCCCCCGCCAAAAGACTTAGTCAAAGCAAATGCCAGACCCATTAAGAGCAAAGGACCTCACAGCCAACAGAGGAATTCTTGGGCTTGATGGACTGTTTATAGAGTCTTTTATAGGAAGGATGGGTAACCTAATCCCAACTACAACATTTTTTATGCTGCTCTATGAGGGTTCAGCTGTGATTAAACTGTTGGCACAGTCCCATGGCACATAAAACCATGGAGACCAGCAAGTCTCATCCCTGTCGGAGCCCTGCAAAAGCAAGCGGCAAAACTATTCCAAGCATTAAAGCCCGCTGGGCCCTGCCGCCGTATTAGCGACACGGCTGCTCCTGCAAGCCCCACGGCAGGCCATCACCACTTGCACCTCCAACAGGCTTTGCTATCTTAAGAGACCAAAACAAAACCAACATGGCACTCACCATGCTGATCGCAAGCAAACATTTATCCCTGCTGCAGCTCAGAGCAGATCAACAGATGACCACTCCCCCAAGGATTCATTTTGGGTCCCAGAAGCTGGATACAGGAGATGCAACTGCTTTTGCAAAAAATGTGCACTCAGAAGTGTCCCAGGGTCTTCAGTGTCCTTCTCTCTCAGCAGCAGTCCCAGGACCAGCACAGGGTCCTCCATCACTCTCCTAAGACACCAACTAAATTCAATAGCAAAATTTTCTAAGAATGCTTCCTTTTGAGCCAACGTTACATGAAGGTGAGATGATCCGAGTTGCGTGTCCCTGCTGTCTCAAACAGGCTACCCCTTGGCCAGGTTGTCACCCCACGGGTGGAACCCAGTGCCTCTGCTGGAGCAGAGATGGTGGCCTCCCTGCCTGCCAGGGACAAACCAACCCCAAGATACTCTAATTTGGCCAGCTGAGAGGGAAATAAAAATCAGGGGGGAGAGACTGGACAAGCAGGTACCTCCCATTCAGCAGTGTGTCCAGGCTCAGCACAGAGTACCAGTGACTGAAGCAGAAATACTGAGCAGTCCCACCAGGGCCCGGCCCCGCCACCAGCATCTGCTGGACCCAGAAAAAAACTCAGGGCCAGGGTTTCTGAGATCAGCCGCTGCACCAAGAAGAGCTTGCAGGAGCCAGCCCCCAAACCCTCCCCCGGGGGACAGGCTTGTGCAGATTAAAAAAAAAAAACCTGCCACAGACCCTCAGATTAGCAGGAAAGGGGAAAAGGGTAGGAGTCCAGGGCAGGCCACGCAGACCCCTCACCTCCCTCTGCCATCACGTATCTTGCATGGCCTGAGCCTTTCACGCTTCCTCAAGGGCTTGGGGAGCAGGACTGCTTGACATCAGACAAGTAGGGTCTAACTCAGCACAGCTGGTGGTGGGATTTCAGAAAGCAGAACATACAAGATCCAGCAGGCACTGAACCAGCATCTTCAGGCAATTTGAACACGATGTTTGTTTCATTTTATTGTTATAGATCCAGAACAGAACAGAGACATTTTTTTGCTTTGTTGACTCATCCGTCAGTTTGGTTGCCTCACGATACCCAGCTGAGGCTCTCTTGCGTGATGTGTCATCTCCCTCAGGAACACCAAATACCTGTTGCCCACCAGGTGGGCTCCCAAAGCTCCTGTTGACCCATGGCCATGCAAGGTGGCCTTTCATATTTAAAACTCCAGACCACACTGAGCACTAAAGACTACCATCATGCTAACTTCAACTCCTTTTTCTGCATGATCATAACCAAATGAAAGACATTGTCACCTCAGAAACCCTGCCTCAAACATCCCCAGCCGTAGCAGCCAGAAGAGGGACACGTCCCTCAGTGTACAGCCGGTCTCTTTATGTGGGATGGGACTTTGCCAGCAGTTTTATTTTAGCCCAGTGAAAGCCTGCAGCACATTCCTGTAGCCAAAGGGGGGAGGCTGGGGAGCGCTTTCTGATGCTATCACCTGATGCCATTAGCATCTGTGCGGTTTCTCCCTCCAGCAATGCACTGAGCCTGGACCCCCAGACATGCAGCGTGCAGGGAGATGGGAGCTTTGATGGAAATCCATCCAGGGTGTTCAGCCCCCTGGATGAAGATGAGAGATGACAAGGAACAACCTGTCAGCTGCAAAGCCCCATGCAATGCTGGGGAGGACGCGGCCCTGGCAGAAGCCTGCAGCCGGGCGCTGTCAGACACCCTGGTCAAGGAGGCAGAGATGTCCTCTGATGGGGGAAGACAAGAGGGGAAAGCTGGCAGCAGGAGGGAGAACCCTCAGCCATCTGGGGCTGCCCACCCGCCCCACTCCTGCATGCCCAAAGCCAAATGTGGTCGAGGGAGACAAGGCACCACCCAGACACCCAGGAGAGCCCAAGGGAGGGGACCAGCGGCCAGGCACACTGCTGGGGGATGGGATGGAGACAGGCCAGGCACACCACTGTGGCTTGATGATCCCTGCAGGCACACCCAGGAGACCCACAGCAGGGTCCAGCCCCTCTCAGCACCTCTGGCCTCCAAGCAATTCAGAGCCAATGGACGACACACCCAGGGCTGACCTCGGCAGGAGACCCAAGCCACCAAGTAAATCCTGTTTCTTCCCTTTCCCCTGTACAGCCCACACACCAAGGACCTCCCAAACACACGGAAAAAACGTCAGGTCAGCTTTCCAAGGGTTCAGCACCCACAAACAGGAGCTCAGGTCATATTTAGGCCACCCAAATTATAGGGCAAGACTTCTACTTGAGGGTGACCTGCTTCACTTCCTCTGGCACAAGACTATGTGGGCAGTCCCTGCCACCCCGCTTGGCATGTCACAGGGAAGCACAGTGTCTGGTGGTCCCTCTTTGGCACCGGTTATTCCTCAAACATACCACTCCCAAACCTACTGCAGCCCCTGGCAGAGTACCCCATACACCCCTTGCTTTCCAGGCATGCAGTCCAAAATGCAAAGTCACCCAGGGACTCCCACCTCTTCTTATGCAGACACAGCCACAGAGACACACAGCAACAGGGAGCAGCAAAGCTGCACCATGGGACCGAGCCCAGAAAGGCTGTCCTTCACCGTCCCACCACATTCAGCCCCACGTCTAAGCAGGGATGGGCTTCTGCAACACTGAGTGATGAAAGCAAACAGTGGGGATGAGCTGTAATGCTAAGCTTCTGGCATGTGCCCATTTGCGCCCTGTGCACACACCCGGCACCCATGAGCCAAGTCCCACTAGGACAGAGACAGCCGCTTGCTCAGCCCCGGTGCTCAGCCCAGAGGAACCAGCTTGGACTCACTCCCCAGCAAAGCCTTACTTGCACATATCTACACCTGCCCACAGCTTAAACCAGTGGAGCCCACAAGATCTTCCCAGCCAGGCAAGAAGGAGCATCAGCAACCTCCCGGCACAGCACGAGGGCTGCATCAGCCAGACCCAGGCACAGGGACCCAGACAACAAATGGGAGCAGCTGCCAGTAAATTCAGCGTTTCCAGAGGATCTGTGTTTATCAAAAGCTGTCACTCTCCAGCCAGAACAGGTGTCAGTCACAGCACAATCTCATGGCAGCTATTCAATCTGAAGGCACAGTTTGACATCAGACAAAAAAAAAAAAAAAAATAACATCGTTAGCAACTTCTCTGCCAGGCAGGCGCTCCCCTCTGTTCTCCATCTCTTCTACAGCCATGGTGAAAGAAAGGTGAGGAGCCAGGAGGAGAAAACCAGGAGCTGCTCTGTGCAAGCAGCAGCACAGTGACCCAAAGCAGGCATCTCCGCATCATTCGGGGATGCTCAGAGCAGATCTGGCCACCCATGGCACATCTCTGACCGTCACCCAGCTGCCATGGGTGGACTTGGAGCAGCACCCTACTGCCCCAGGACGGCTCCATCACACACATGAGCTGGCCTTGTCCCACCCACGGACTTGTTAGCTGCTGCTGCCTGGAGATTTACGCTGTGAGTGACACAGAGCAGACCCTGCACTGCCCATTCAGCACTTCCCACTAGCCAGACACCAACCCCTACTAATGCTGCCAACATCCTAATTAGCACCTTTTCTGTGCCCACCCTGCTCCCGACTGCTCGGCATCTGTCTGAGGACACGGTGCAGGACTCTCTTTGAGGTTCTCTGAATGTACAGCAGACAGACACAGCAAGTCCTAGAGGTGCTCGGCACCCCTTCCCCTTCAGAGCAGCTGGCACAACCTGTTTCTGCAACCCGTGCCAGTGCCCCTGCTGCTCTGCTATGTCTCTGCTGTCAAGGGATTTCCACACGGCATCAAGCACACTTCTGTGTTTATGCTTTCCAAGCCTCCAAAGCAGTGCTAATATGCACCAAGGACAGGAGAAGCCCTGAAGGGTCCCAGTTACACTGGGGCTACCTAAGCACTCCCTGAGTTAGGCAAGAGGTGTGAGGCTTTGTCCCAGTGTCTGCAAGGACAGGGCAACTCCAAGCTTTGCCTGTTCTGCCACACTGCTCAGCCTGTCTGGAAACTGCCCCTTGGACTGGCGGTGGGGCTGCCCTGCTCTGCCTGCCCCGAGCTGCCCCTTGCTGCCACAGCACCACATCTTGCGCCAGGCGCACGCGCTTCGAGGCGCAGGCGTCTCTCTCCTGCTGCCCCGCACGCTTCAGCACCGTGCAACCAACAACCTGCCACCAGGCTGAGCGGCAGGGAGAAGTGCATGCCAGCCATTCCTCAGCCCTGCCCCAAATCCAGAGCGGTCATCGGCTGCTCTCTGTTCCCCCTCCACAAGAAAAAATCACCAGCTTGCTTTTCCTCCCGGAGCTGAGCAAGCCATGTGTCTGCCCGCGCTCAGCACGCAGGTGCTATCTCAGTGTGCATGCATGCCGCTTGCAAGCTGGGGCTGCATACAAAGGCTGGAAACAGGCACAAAACTAGCGCTCAGCCACCTGCACTCTGCAGAGGCGAGCGCGCAGCTCACAGGGCGCTCCACAAGCAACCTCGGAGACAGCAGGATCCTGCAGGAGAGACATGCCGCAGGAAATGCTTTCCCCAAAGCTGGCATACCACAATTAACTCTCTGCAGCCTGGCCAGCCCCCTCTCCCTACAGGCAGCGCGCTCCAGCCAGTTTGTACATCTTGTTTTATTTCATCCGCACTGCCCCCAGTTCACGCATTTCTCCTGCTTGCTTTGTCCCCTGATACCAGACAGGCTTAAAAGTAAAACAAGGCAAAGATTTATTAAGTGAGGCTCATGGTAAAGGTTTCCGAGTTACAGTTGTGGAGCCTGGAAACAGGATTACAAGCAAAGCAAATCATAAAACGCGACTGTAACCTCTACACAGCAAGATGTGACCCCTCACGTGTTTCAGCCGATCTCACACCCAACCATGTGGTGTGCACAGGCTGGGGAGACTGGACGGCCGGCTTGCAGACTCACACCACCCCACAGACCTCTTGCGTGCTGCTCTGGGGCTTCTCTTCATGCCTCATGCTTCCAGCACCCCTCCACTGCAACCATCTCATGTGGGTGGCCCAATCCTGATCTTCAGGAGCTTGTGACTTTCTACCATACTTGCTGCCCTGTGCACCAAAATGCAAACCAGCTACACATGCATTTGTCAATGTAGAGCACTCCTAGCTCTTATTCAAGATCATAAACAGCTTCTTTGGATCCATCCTCAGAATAGGCAGCAGATATGGGATGAAGGTGTCATCCCCAGGCATGTTTCTGGGACCAAGCCATCTGTCTTGGTCAGACTGGTGATTCACATCACCCTGACCTAACACAGCCCACCACAGAACTTAAACACTGGACACAAACACCAGGGACTTTTCACTAGCATACCCCCAAAAAACTGCTGCAGCATGTACACACTCAGTTACCCCAAAAGCTTAGCTTGCAAGAAAGAGATGCATTTCATGAGATGAAGGCTTAAAGCCTAATTCCCAGAGGCAGCACCTTATCCATACCAAGGGAAAGTGAGCTGCAGAGTTGCAGGAGCCAGCAGCAGTGAAGGATGTCGCTATCTCCTTCATAGGAGCAACAGCCACTGGTCCATGCCTGGAGAGAGCAGACAACAGTGGATCCAGGCAGATACAGGCCTGGAAGGACGCACGAGTCTCAGACAAAACAAATCATAAATCTGGAGGCATCTGAACAGGCCATTCCTGCTTAGTTTGTCTTCAGAGACATGCTGAACCCTCTAGTCTCAGCAAGCAACCCAAGCCAAAGCCAAAGGACTTCAGCTCAGCGGCCACCCCATGCAAACAAGTGGCCCTCCTGGGAGGCTCAGAAAGGCAGACGGAGAGCAGACACCCAAAAGCAGGATCTCCTCTGGAGACCAAAGACCACTCAGCTCCAAGGCAGAGTGCTTCAATCAGTCTTCCCTTGCCCCAGGAGACTCTGGGATAAGAAGAACCCGCACTGCCACCCAATGATGCACATGAAGCTTCCCGTCCACAGCAAGCCTCCTATAACCCCCATGTATCGGTGCTGTGGAGAATGGAGATATCTTTCCTCTCCTGCATCCCTCTGCTGAAGTTGTTCAAACTTACAGAGGGACTGGACAGGCAGTACAAAGAGTCCAGCCCCTGCTCGAGCCTCTTTGCCCTCCCAGATCTCTCCCTCCTCTGCCTCACTACGTTCAGCAGCACCATGAGCAGGAGAACGCTGCAGGAGCCCCCCAGTGAGGGTCTCTGCAAGCCGCAGCAAGGATGTGCAGCCTGAGAGGCGAGTTCCCGTCCTGCCCAAGCTGAGCCCAGTCCCAGGCTCTTGCTGTGAAGCCTCCTGTCTGATGGCAGCCGTTCAGTGCCCTGTTCAGGGCCCTTGCACTTCAGGGATGTGCTGTGGGAGCTGGGGTCACACCTCACATGGACCGAGGCTCGTTTCAGGCTGCCAGGCTGGCCTGGCTGGGTGCAGGCAGTGAGCTGCTCATCATGGGATAACCCTGGAAGTCCCCTGGGACACGGTTTCTCCTTCAGTCCACTACAGTCTGGGTGCCCTGGGACCCTCAAAGCCTGGGCAGGAGCAGAGGGAAGCCAAGGCCTTCACGGCCTGCCCGACAGCCGCCCCCTCCCCTCCCACCGCACAGGCTCAGCAGCCAGCCACAAGTGGCCCAGGAGCCTGGCCGCTGAGCCCATTGTTCCCTTTGTCTGGCCCTCAGAGCACAAGCCTGCGTGGTTTGAGGCATCCCCTCCACCTCGGGGAGGTTCACACGCCCAGCCGCCCTCATCACCCCTGGCCTGCAGGCCTGGGGCCAGGCCCTGGCACTGCTGGGGGCCCCTGCTCACCCCAGGAGCACGGCCCCTGCAGCGGGGCTCTGCAGATGGGAGCAGCCACACTGCGGCCCAGCTCCTCCAGCAGCCGGGAGCCCTGCCCTGCCGCAGCCCTGCCATGGCCACCCACTCTCCCCAGATCGCCTAAACGGGCCCGCGCCCCTCCACAGGCCCCAGGCAGAGGTTAACACCTCCCGTACTCACAGCCCAACACCCCCGGGGCGTGAGCATCCCCAGGTGTCCTCACCCGCCAAAATGCTGAGCAGGGCAAAGGTAAGTGCTAACGGCTGTTTGCTGGAGGACTTTGGCCTTGCCCAAACACCCTGCCGAAATCAACCGTTGCAGCGGCGCACCCCAGGCTGGGCTTGGGCCAGGCAGGCAGCAGTCAGTGCCAAGGGGTGCGTCCAAACCTCGGTACCAAAGGGAACCCCCCAGGGCAGCGTCAGGCTGCTCAGCGCCTCGGTGCCGGGTTTAGCTGGGAAAAACTCACACAGAACCCCCGAAGTTCCAGCCAGGCTACCCAGCAAGGACAGTGAGATCCAAACAACAGGACAAGCCCTGCATAAGGCTTGAAGACACAGAGGACACAAGGGTCCACGATCACGGCTGCAGCAATGATTGAAATGGAGCAGCATGAACCCCTCCATGCTTTGCCTTTGCGGCTGCAGGCAGTCTTGAGAGCCAAGCTGAGAGCGGAGAGCGATGGGGCCCCGCTGTGCACAGGCATCCCACAGCAGAGCCGAGACAGCATGCCTTGCCCGGCCCTGCTCTCTCCCTGGCATGGCAGACCTCAGCTACCGCATCCGTCACATGAGCTCTCAGTTTCCCCACCAACTCCAGCAGTGCACCAGTGGATGCTCAGGGAAGAGGATGCTTTCTGCAGGCAAGCATTAAGGGCTTCCTGATGTCATTTGAACTCGGGACAGGCAGTGGTGGGCTTCGCCCTGACCTTCTGCCTCCACCCTCCACTGCCTCTTGTTTTAAACCTGCTTGGTTTTGTTTGTTTTAAACCTGCCCCTTGAGAACACAAGACCAAGTGAAAAAAAAAAACGACATAAAGAATTGTCCCTGCTTCATCACCACCTTCTTCACACCTCCTGCATCTGACACACCTCTCTCTCCCCAGAAGCTGCATCTTTCCTGAAGACCCTCCCCAGGGTCCATCTACCTCTCCTGTACAACCATCTTCGTCTTTTCCCAGCCTTTCTCAGTTCTGAGTCGATGCTTTCAAAGAGCCATCCACAATGACTTTAAGATCTCTTTCTTAAAATGCTAATAAGTAATTTAAAGACTGCCACTGTGCATGCATGGGTTTAGGGTAATTTTTTCCATGTGAATCCCTTTTCATTCATCACTGACTACATTTAATCTGCCACTTTATAGCCTGGTTATCCAGTGTCATAAGATCCTTTTACAATATTTTAAAGACAACTGTTGTTTTTATCATCCTGAATAATTTTGTATAATCTGCAAACTTTCTTGCCTTAGAGTTCCCACCCCTTTCTTGCGCATTTATAAATACGTTACACAGCACAAGCCTCACGCTGACCCCCATCCACTGGGAAAAATGACTCTTTGTTTCCCCTTCTTTAGGCAGATTTTAATCCATAGGAGAGCTCTTCCTCTAAAATTACTAGCTTGGAGTTGCCGAGATCACACAGGGAGCTCTTCTTAAAGCATGTGTGTCCCGTTTGCTGTGGCCCCAATATCCATTTTCCCGATTTACTCTATAAAATGTGACCTCCTCTGCTGACACTTCAGTGCAGGATAGTCTCAGTGCCGCCCTGCAGAGGAAAGCTCCTTTGCAAGATCTCCCTGGCCATGGCCACTCGCGGGTGGACATTTAAATTGGTCCTCATCTCCCCACAAGTGCTCTTTCTTGATTATTTTTAAACTCGCCCTCTCTGATTTCCTGATTCTGTATTTTTTTATTTTATTCTGGGGAGGAAGGGGGTATCATTTCTTTTCACAAGTTATTTTTCAAACTCCTCTCAGCCTGCCATATATGGGTTTACATTCACCATAGTCATAGTTCATGATTTTTTCTATTTTCCTCTTTTAGACATCATTTCCGTTTTCTGAAGAACATCTTTTTACCGCTGGTGACCTCCTTCAATTGGCCATTTAATCAAGATGGCTATTTTTTTTTTGTCTTTTTAAACTCATACTTTAAACAGCCACACATATTCTGAGTTTCCCACATGACACGCAAGTATTTTTCTATTTTAGCTGCTCCCCTCAGCTAGCTTCTCCGCTTTTATGTCGTTCCCCTTGCCTGACTTAAAATGTTACTGTGTAGTATTTTCAAGTGCTGGTGATTTTATGGATGCAATGGTCTGCCTCTGAGAGAGGTAAGGCTTGAAGTGAAAAGAACATAAATTATTGGACTAACTGATAAAGCTTCACAAACTTCTGGAGCTCACCAGCCCTTTCTCCTTCCCACCTGCAGACTGAACTGAGCTACAGTACAGCTGCTCCCACAGAGCTGGTCTCACGCCTTGCACGGCACCGTGTGTGCTGCTCAGGACTAAATCAAGAGATCCTCCTCTCGTGGGCTCTCTGAAGAGCTGCAATTATTCACAGTCACTAAAACTGTAATTTCTGAATAACACCCCTTTGTGACATTTACCCAGTTTATACGGAGGCAAGTACCATCTGCAATTATAGTTGTGTTTTCTGCCCTTGCAGCCTGTTTAATCTCCCTTAACATTTGGCAATCAGTGCCACAACTCAGGTCAGATGGGTAACAGAGATCTAATGCTGCTCCCTTCATCCTCGAGCATGGAAATTCAGAGAGGGGCTCACAGCACAGCGTGATGCTTGCTTACTTGTTCACTTCTGTGCTGTTCAGCTCCAGTGCCATGTTCATCCCATACAGTCACCCCTGTGCCTTCACCCTGGCACAAATCACCTCCTGTCCAGCACATTCCCGAAACACCTGATATCAATATAAAATACTGGTATTGGCATATCTCTGCAAGCACCTGGGGCACCTCTTCTTCCTCTCACGCTTGCAGCATGGGCTCCGCTGCCTCCCCGCTCCAGAGGGCCACATCCCCGCAGCTCTCCGCTCCGAGTGCCAGGACGTGCAGCCCTCCCCACTGCCCCCCCAGCACAGCACCTGGGACGCTGCTGGTCCCGCCAGCACACGCTGCTGGGCGCTAGCCAGCCTGTTATCACGGGAGGCCCCATCGTTACCCCCTTATCTAACCGCTGAACTTTTGCCTTCAAGGATATCCCTCCTACCCCCTTCCCTCTGTGCTGGGTTTTTCACACGGGGAATGGGCAGTCATGCTTTGCTCTTGTATCTCAGCAAACCAGAAGCCAGCAGATGGGAGCTCACTGGGTCTTTCTTGGTAAAAATGGGCTTTCTCCACAAAGGGAACCCTGTGCCCGCTCCCAGGCAGGTTCCTGCACAACTCCCACCTCCACAGCCCTGCTCACACATGCGTGCAGTGCGACCGGTCTGTTGGCGCGGACGCATGTTAGGGCAGAAGCAGTGGACTCAGACTCTCATTTATCACTGCTCTGGCTGCACTTGCACAAAAGCGCTCGAGCTCGGCCTCACTCACCAGAGAGCCCTGGATGTATCTCAGCATCAAGTATTTACCCAGCTTCTCAGGCAGGTTTCCCAGCTACGCTGGTGCCCACCCCTCTTTACAGCCAGTTCAGGTATGTGTACACAAACAGCAGCCACCCACCGACTAGTGCAGACAGATCCTTTGCCCACCTGCACATCGGCAAAGTGGACCTCTGCTCCCAGCCTCGGAGGACAGCTGCAGTGCGGCGGCACCCACACCCCTTGGACACATCTCCAAGGCACAGCCACATCCCTGTTGCCCCCCCAGGTCCCTCTCTGGGGTGTCCCCAGGAGCTGGTGGGCCAGGTGCCCTGTCTCCCTCCAGCACCTACTCCCTGCGCTTGTATCAGCCAGAGAATCTAGAAATACAACAGGGATCAGTTGCAAATGTTCCCACCTGGGAAAAGCAGAGAAACAGATCTACTAGCTGCTGCAACTGCAGCTACATGGATATTTAAATTGGGCACCAATTTATTTGGTCTCCAAAAGGAGTTCCCGCCCTGGCTGCCCCAGCAATGAAAAGGGCAGGTGGGCCCAAGGAATGCATCTTGTCAAAAATTAACCCAGGAAATGGAGCCAGAGGGAGGCGGCATCAGGGGGTTGTGTCAGAGCAGAGGACTGACCCAAAATCAAGGTCTCTGCTCTGCACCCCAGTCCATTTTTTCAAACACTTGTTTTCAGCCTCGTCTCAGGACAGTGTTTGCAGCTCAGGGGTTTGAACGGGTCAGCTGGATCAGCTCCTTGACAGTTCCTGGGATTTTCTCATGGGCTTCCCACCTGGGGAGGCATGCGTGCACTCTGCCACGGATGCACAGCAGGTCCTGCATTTGAATGGCAGGACTTGCCACTTGAGGCTGCCCGGGTGCAGCCCTCCAAAGCTTGTGGGATCGCTGGGACCATCACACAGCTCCCACGGTCCCAGCACAGCCCGGGCAAACGTCCCCCCCCCGGGGCACCGGGTCAAAGCAACTGCCCTGGCACAGCCCATAGCCCTGGAGAGAAGGGCAAAGCCTTCCTTGACTGAGACCATGAAGCAGAAGCAGTGACAGCACTGGACAAATTGAAGCACAAACTGAGTGCTGTGTTAATTGACGTCCCCCCGCACCGCCTCTGGGCCTGGAGGAGGTGGTGGAAGTGCTCAGCAGCGGGTCACAACCAAGTCACCCCTGGGCCACATAGACCATATTTTAACACTACCATATGCTACAGCATACATAAAACACAATATACCATATATTATGCACATGTATGCAGTACAATAAATACATAATGTATATTATGTACATTACTATACATTATTAAATTAAGCACAAACAAGCAGGTCCTGTCTCCAACTTGCTCAAAGGATGGGCACAGGAGTTTGCAGCTGCACATGGACACCCTCCCCAGCACCTTGGCCACGGCATGCCCCAGGGACGCTGCCAGGAGAGGATACGGCCCTCCCGTACCAGCCTTCCCCGGGCCCGACAGCAGGCTCGGAGCAGCAGCTGCCCAGCACAGGAGCGGGAGGATGCTCAGCAACCCCATAGTGTGCAGCAGCAAGTCCCCTCTCATGCCCAATTCTGCTGCTGCCCGTCCTGCAGAGCTCGCGCGAGCCCAGCCTGCCATGGGCCCAGCCGCCAGTGCCTCCATGCAGCTCCCAGGCTAGCTGTGCCCTCATAGATATTAGGGCCATCTCATTCCTCCTTTCACATTTTTTGGTACACGGCTGGCTTTCCTCCAGCCCTCGGGAAACTTGCCAGCACTGCAAGGTTTATGAAAAGTTAACTCCAAAGGGGTGAAGAGTGCCTTCATTTTTTCCCTTGCATGTGAGTTAGCCAGGCTGTTGATTTTGAAATACATAACTCCCATCCTAGGCTCCCCCCCCCAAAATACTTTGGAAGTATCACTACTCCAGATATGCCATGCCATGCAAGCAGCATATGCAAGCAGGAATACAAAGAGAAGCCATTAGTGATAGCAGTACTGTTACCAACTGGTGTGGGATCCAGACCCTTCCAGGACTCCTTTGTTCTTGACTTTCTTTAAAAAAAAAAAAAACAACACACACACACACAAAAAACTTTCCTTTTATAAGCCTGAACTTTCTCAGCCACAGATACGTTACCTTGCAATTGCCTTAACAACTGTATGCAATTCTTAACCTCTGCTTTATGTACATTGTCATCCACCTCCCTGTTTTCCATATTGATTTATGTTTTACGTTCTTTTCACATTTCCTTTTAACAGAGCCTTTTTTAACCAAACAGCCTTTCCTCCTGAGCCTGAGACATGCATTCTGCTGGCCAGTGAGTAATCAACTTCCAATTTTCATGCACACTCCTGTTTATATTTTCTTCCCTATCGGCTTTGTTTCTAATTAAGGTTTGTTAAATGCAAGTGAATATATAGTGTACAGAGAAATATAAAGCATGTAGATAAATAAACATCACACACACATACACACACTGACGAAGACTGTATTCTCACTGCACTTTCAACCACGGATCCCAAAGCACTTTGTCATGTTCATTAACAAAACCTCGCAGCTCCCTTGGGAGAGACGCTTGTATTATTTTACGCCTTGTAATTAGGAAAACTGAGGCACAGAGGAGACAAGTGAAATTACCAGCATTACGGAAAAGCTCTGTAGCAGAGCTGAAAACAGGACTCAGGAGGCAGGTTCCCTGGGCAAATAACCAGAACTCATTTTTCCCTGAATGTACCCTACTCTCTCCATTTTGGCCCTGGACACGGTGGGGAATGTGCCAGAGCCAGTGACAGCAGCACAGGTAGCACTGGCACCATGGAGGTGCCCAGCAGGGTCCAGTCACCATCTCCTTGGTCATCGGCCACCATCGGGTCAGTCTGCCTGCACCAACAGGGTCAGGAAACGCAGATGAACACCATGTCCAAGCATAGCAAGGAGCGCCGTGATGAGCCGCTGCCTGAAATGGCAGCTGCCGGAGGGAAGAAAGGAGCAGAGGTGCACCCAGGGAGATGTATCCCATGCTCTTGTGCCTCGCTAGCTCTCCAGAAGGCTTTGCAAGGAGAGAAAGGCCAGAACATGGTAGCTGGTTGCTCACACCAGTACTGCAAGCAACTGCCACAACCCCAAGACACACACAACATGGCCGAAGGCAACAACAGCAAGGGCACAGGGGGGACCCCCCTGACACATAGACAAGGCATTCAGCCCCCGATGGGGATGGTGCGGGGCACCGTCAGCCCTCTCGCCAGAGCATCCCCACCTCCGGGGGAGCACACCTCACGGCAATCATTTCCAGAGAGGGCAAAACCCCCTGCCAGCACTGGCTGCCCCCTTGCCCCCAGCTGTCTGTTCCCCATCCCTTGGAACAACCACTCGTGCACCCAGCCCTGCTGCTCCTGCCACGGCGGTGGGAAGGCCACCCACGCTCCTCACATCTTCAAGCAAGCACACAGGAGCCCCGGGGCTGGGAACGACCCCCGCACTGCCTGGCATCACCTCTGATGTGTCACCGTGTCCCTGCACAGGCACCTGGCTCAGCGGCGTTGGCTCGGCGTGCCCAAGCCCTCCCAGGCCCAGCTGGCCAAGCGCAAACGCCATTGCAAGTGTCAGTGCTGCTGGCTGATCAGGCCATACATCCCACGTGGACACATATGCTCCCACAAACACGCTCATCGCCCCCCCCATAATTAAAACCATACTGGGCTCATTTGAATAGCATAGCTGGCTAGCGCTCTCCATTGCAACGTAAATAGTCCTATTTATGCCAAGCTCCCATATTGTAAATATCACGATGTATAGCTGGCCAACCCATGAGTCATCTCCCAAAACTCCAACTTAATAAATGGTGCCTCATCCATGTTCCAGACAAACACCGTCCGAGCGGCTCCCACCGCCCGGTGCCTCCACGCCCAAGGCCAGCAGCAAGCGCTCAGCCCGCCCGCCTAGCAAAGCTGGGGGGTCCTCTGCAGCCCCCTCGCTGGCTCCGACGCGGCCCTCCATGCAGGGCAGCCATGTGCCGGGATGAGCTAGTCTTTGGCCTGACACCTCACGCTTGCCCCTGCCCAGCCCGGTGCTTGCCGGGGTGCCCGTGCAGCGGAGGTTGTGGCTGAGATGCGCTTGGGCACGGGAATCCGTGTCCCCCCTTGGGTAGATGGGGGCTCCCGCCCACCGCCTTCCCCACGCACCCACACTGCACAAGCTCCCCACCTGCCGCCTGGCTCTGCTTTGTCTCAGCACCGGGGGGAACTCGGCGGGGAGCCCGGCTCCTCCTGGGGACACCGGGAAAGCCATGCCGCCTGCGGGGAACCGGCCCCCAGCTCCAGGATGCCGGCGAGGCCTGGCTGAGGTGCGCCCCAAAGCCCCTCCCAGGCACCGGCAGCGGGCACGGTGTGGCGAAGCAGGCACCCAGGCATCCCTGGAAGAGAGGCTCCGCGGTGCCCAGCGAGCACCCGAGGACCTGCTGAGGGGGTGCCGGCGAGGGATGCCCACCTTGGCAAAGGGATGGCGGAGAGAAGGGCAGGAGAAAGCAACGCAGCGATCGGGAGGGTCCGGGAGCCCGCTCCCCCACCCCACCCCCGCAGCTCCGCAACGGGCTCCGGATGCGGCACCTCCACCTGGGGCAGCACTTCCCCGAAACTTCGCCTCCCCCCCCCACACACCCCCCGGCGGCGCGGAAG